>CM041779.1:283260956-283299992 GCA_023374045.1 Limonium bicolor
TGCTGAGCCCCTAGGGGTATTGTTTTTAATTGCAGGAACTCGGGACGGTTGACAGGTCGGGAATGACCGGGATGTTTCTTTTTTTAGATTAATTATTTTGGTTGGTGTACCGAGTAGTACACGGTTAGGATTGTAGCCGGTGTACCATGTGGTACACCTTTTTGGATTTTGGAAATTGTAGACATTTGGGTTATGGCTAAATATAAACCGTTAATATTTTGTAGACTTGAAAGGTTGTAAATTGTGGGCTAAACTCTTAGACTCGGTAATCACTTTTGGATATTGATGTGGAGAAACAAGGATGTATATGTTGTCGGATTTGTTAAGAATTGTTGGACTTGCTTGATGTTGTAATTAGTGACTCGGTATTTCCTACTGTAAGACCATACTATTGTTTGTTTGAGGCCTAGTTAGTCATATGGGGGCTAACGGCGTGTATCATCTGCTACTTAGGTTGTTTGTTCCGCTACGATTAGCTTAGTGACCGTGCCGAGTAGAGGATAATTAGGTGATTAGTGGTAGGGGTGTTACAAATGGTGTTTGAAAGAAAAATTTTGGGTTTGAAAGAAAATTTTCATGGTGTTGTCATGTTTGAGGTCTTGCCCTAGTCTAGCTTCTCGATGACTGGTATGTTGGTTTAAGGCGAAGGTCAGGCCGTTGGGCCTTTCCCAAGGTTTTGTTCTTCAAATCCTTAGGATTGGTGATCCTATATTTGCTTCACTGTCATGGTGGTACTTTAGAAAGTACTTGTTGGTCATTAAGAGCTTTCCAAATAGTTCTGTTATTGTTGCACTTGCCTTGGCAAGTGCTCCGGTAGGTTGTTTTTCAGTGTAGCATATACCGGTTACGGTATTGTTTCCATCCGTATTTAGGTGTTTTACTGGATCTTCCTTTGACCTTTCGATCTTAGTGATCAATTCCCTGAGTGGTTTCTCATTGTTCTTGACCTGGTTGTCATTAATCCGGTTGCTCCTGCATTCTTTGGGATCCCGGTTTGTTTAGTTTTGTGTCCCACTTTTACTGTGGTTACTGAGGGTTGACTAACCCTTACGAGCTACATCGTAATCCTGTTGGTGTAAGTGTCATGAATACTCTCATAGTTGTCTGAACTATGTTATTCGGGTATTACAGCCCTTTTGACGTTGTAGGTTTGGAGTTATCCAACCTTGACTAATTCCTTAGTCGGTTTGTATACCGTTGTTGGTATTATCAAGCATTGCAGTCCGTAGACTCTCTTGTCTTGGGTTTATTACTCTGTCTTTTTCACTCATTGTGCGGTTGTGCTTTCCTTCTTGCTGGCTACACATGGTTCTCATGATTGCAAAGCACGTCGCCCCATGGTGGCGTAAATTTCATTATCCTGTGGATAGGATTCTCAATCTACCGCTAATAAGCGTGGTTGTTATCATTCAAACGGGAACCGTTTCTGGGATTTCCAGTTCTTAGAATCTACCGTATGACAGGTTCTTTCTCTTACCAGTTTTTATTCTTGCAACTGCCAGATCGGGTTACCCGAGTAGGAGAGTCTTTCCATCTCCTTGGCGTTCTTCTCCCAACTTAATACTTGGGGATGTGGAGGGCGAGTATGGTTATCGTAGGTTTCTGATTCACATGGACTTTCCTAACTAGCGTACCTCACACGCTAACACTCAACCCTTAGCCTCAAATTCCTAAGTCGTTATTTTCCTAAACTCGATATTTCAACCATCAAAGTGATACTTCACTCTCTGATACCACTTTTTGTAACACCCCTACCGCTTATCAAGCCATTATCCTAACCCATCTCAATTAAAATAACAAGCAGTGGAATTCTTGCTCCAACGGTGGGTGATACAATGTCGTTAGTCACTGAAACTCGCAAGCACTCGTGATGTGTCCCCGACGTGTCGTGGACGTATCGTGGACTCTTATAAAACTTGATAGACGAGAGGCAACTACTAAACTGAAAAACATTTCGATTGAGAATTTACACACATGAAATTCTCAACCTCCCTTGCCCCACACACGGACTCCCGGGACAGTTTTGACTTTACCCCTAAAGTCGTCAACCCTCTCTTGACTATCGGCCTATGGTTCACCGACTGTTCCCGACCTGTCGTCCTATCAAATACCCAATGTATTGATACTCTAACCCAGTCCTCTCTAGCTCACCAACTCTCTAGCACTTACACACACTCCTAAGTCTGATCCACACTTGCCCAAATTATCTTTATCTTTTCTCTCGTACAGGGGCTTATCTTACAAGGAACATTAAGGCACGTATTTATACAAGTTAGTTGAGATGCCAACTAACAACCTAGGAGTTGTAGACTCTAAGAGTAAATACTCATTCTTCTACAATATAATACGCACCCTACTTGCAGATTTTCATCCAACTTGATCTGGAGCCACCAGCACACGTGTTGCCTTATGATTGGGCAAGTTGGTGGCGCATCTCCCCAAGTGTCGGTCACCACTTGCACACTTCAACTTGTATGAACTTGTCTGGCTTTAATGCTCATAAATGCTCTCTTCTGAAGTATTACGGCTATGTAATGATGTTCATCAATAGCCTTTGCTTATCTTGTTATCTTGCACATTAATGAGATACACCTTTTGTCGTGTGTTTGTCATGAGCAAGTTGCTTGTGTGGTTATGAATAATCTGAGTGAGTTTGTCGATGTTGCTAACTCCGTTTGGTCCTTTTTTGATGTCTGATGTAAGAGATATGTGACGGTGTGGTTCTTGACTGCCTGTGTCTTGCTAGAAGTTCTCCAGAGCTCTCGCCGACAGGTGCCCGACTGGTAGAGCACATGTCGTGGATTGAGCGCGCTTGCAACCTTGCGTGCTAAGCCACTCATGACTTAAGTGCGCTTGCAACCTTGCGTGCTATGCCACTTATACCTGTCTATCTGAAATCATGAATCTTGACAAACACATTAGATAGACAACACAAGGTTTGCTATCATCAAAACTAAGGATCTTGTCTTAACAATTTCCCCCTTTTAGATGATGGCAACCTATACACTTATTAGTACTTGGCAATCAAGAATTGAGAGATTCCCCCTAAGAAGGATTCCCCCTGAGTTTATTAAGGGTTTTTAAGAATGAAAAAATTTAACGAATGATAGCATAAGTGACAGCTTTTATGTTATATCATAGATAGATAAGGTTTCATTTAGATGATACATAATACAAGGACGATAGACATACTCTCACAAGTAATATACTTTTCTTTCCCCCTTTTCCATACAGCAAAAGGGAGCAACTACACGACGTAAGATGTTGTAAAGGCCATGACATTCCATAGATTACAAACTACAAAAGATGATCAAGATAATCTAGATGGAGTGACGTAGTTGGGTATCCCATTCATAATCCTCTGAGCAAGTAGGCTCTTCCTCCGAAAAACCGGCTTTGATCCAAGAAGGTTTGGCTTTGGGTGCGGTGATCAAAGGTGATTCAGCTGTGGTTAAAATGTCGGACTCATCAGAATCTATGGAGAACTCCATGCAATGTGGAGAACGTGATTGTGATAGAGTAATACTTGAGGTGATAACCAAGCTGTGAGGGAGTCGGAATCTGGTTAACATAGCTTTGGCGACGTATTTCTTTGGGTGTTTGGTGGTCATAAACTTATGAATGGTGGAGGAATGGTTTGCTCATTCGAGCTGGATGATCTTTATGGGTATTAAGCCATTGCATGATGATTGTGAGTGGTAAAAGGAGTAAGCAAGTTTTATAGACACTTTGGATATGCTCAGCGACTGATGGTGAGTGGCATTTAATGAGGTGCTACGTCTTGTGGGCTATGTTTGTTGGCTTTTTAGGTGTCAAGGTCCGACATTGGATTAGTGGAATGGATGGGACAAATATCTTAGATCATTTTGTAATTTTTAATCAAGGAAGAAGCAGCCAAGACAATAAATTATTTCGTACCCATCATAAGCATTCAAGTAACAAAAATCAGTTGCATTTTTCATTGATATCCAAAAGATACTATGAAAGATAGTCAACGGCAAAATAGAGCATTTGATGGAAAAGAAAAGTCTAGTCCTAACTCTAACTCTCACGGTTTCACTTAAGTCTTAGGAAACAAAGAACGCTCAGGCTATGTGAAATCTATAAAGTTTGTTGCTCCTTGAACCATGTTTTAACACTTGGTTCAGTGGAGACGGCCTGCACAGCTGTGAGAGTGACTCTCACTCTCTGAAGGACATCTCCAGTTGAGCTATCCAGACTGGTCCTCGACCCGTCGTGGACCGGTGAGAGACTTCTCTTCCTCTTGAGTGCTGATGCTCTTCCGTTGGACGAGGTTCTGACCTTGAACCTTCACTCTTGGTTTGCTTATGGATAACCACTAACTGATCTCCCTTGGTCTTTATACCTAATTTTGACAACATCTCTGAGCAGATGCTGTCTTGAGCAGTTCGTGTACATTCATGGACCCCGTCGATTTCCACTCCACTTTCCAATAGAGCCTTGGTTACTACTCCCCCATGTACTAACCCTTGATTGACATGTCTACTTTCATCAAGAGTAAGGAGAATCATTGCAGGAAGGTCAATCTTCTCTTTGATCTTGAGAGCATAGAGTAACCTTACGTCTCTCGTGTTGACAATGTATGTTCACTGATTTCATGGACTTATGTTGTGGGTGAGCAAACTAAAAGGACTCTGTCAGGTATTGACATTTCAACCGCAGGAAAGTTCTTCAATGTTGCTCCTTTGTTGAGCAAGCTTACCATTTTTCCTCCCAGATGACCGAGATCGCTCTATGAGTTTCTTTTGGGATGATTAGTCCTTCTGATTCTAAACCAAAAGTCTCGGAGACCCAAGACTTGAGATGGTGATTCGGTGTCTAGAACTCGTGAGATGATATAGTCGTCATCTTCATCACTTCGGAGCGGTCCAAGGTGTCTCATATGTTCTTTCAGCTCTGTGTAGACAGGGATAGGCTTCTGAAGAAGTCCATCCATTTGGAACTCCAGTAGCTCGACGACCTCTCCTAGGCCCATCTTTTCCATCCATTCTATGTCCAACGTCTTAGGTAGGACGGACAAGATCTGTCGTTGACATTCTCAGCTTTAATCAAGGCTGGCTCAAGCTCCTTGAGTTTCTTAAGTCGCTTTGAGATTGAGGAGGTTGAGACTTGACAACACCTTCTTATCTTGAAGGAGCTCCTCCAGTTCCTTAGTATGTGGCGAAAGAACCATCTTCTTTTTGCCTTTGCCTCCTTTAGTTACTCACGCTCCTTGTGCATGAGTGTGACATGTGATGGTGACTCTATGTCACTGTCTTCAACCTGAAGCTGTCGTTGAGGTGTTGGAGACCTATCAACGAGTGGTCCCCCCTCGACTGTCGAGTTTCGCCTTTCCTTGGAGTCACTGTGTCTCTTGAAGTATTTCCTCTACTGAAGTGTCTTTTTACGCTAGTTCATTGATTTGAACCTCCTCCTTCCAGTTGTCATACAGCTGCCTCGATTTCAGCTGAGATAGTTGCTTCTTCCATCATTAGAGAAGAGCAGTCGTCGTGTGATCTTTTCTGGAGTAGAGTGAGATTTTGTGGTTCTGTTTGTTTTTGGGCGCGCCTAGATGCGCAGTTAAATGACTAGTTGTGGCGGTTGAATGGCCTTTGGACTTTGATTGTTTGGCTTTTGATTTCTTTGTGGTGTCTTTGGAGGTTTTAGGTGAGGGGCAGGAGAAGACATTTTTTATTTTTCTGTAGAGGTAGGAACTGGAGTATTTTTGGCTTGAGGAGTTCTGTTTGAATAAGGTGATGGAGCTTGGGAAAATAGTGGTTTAAATAGTGTACCTCGTTATGTAGAAGTTCGCCTTCGTCAGTTACCCACGCACAAGCTGATCTTCTAGGTCTTTGGAAAGTCGAGGAGGTGTGATTCTATGTGAGCTTCTGTCGATCTTATGTCGACCACTTGTCCTAAAGAATTCCTTGCCGCTTTGCGAGAGAGGATTTGGGTGCCATTTTTGAAGGATTTCTGGAGTTTTAAACCTTTCGCTAGAGATCTTTAGAGTGCTGTGAGGCGAGGTTCTTTGCACTGATCTCACGAAGTTGTTTGTAAGAGAGAAGAGAAATGCTTTGATCGCTTAGAAGATTAGAGAAAGTGAGGGCAATAGTGTGACAGGAGTAAAACTCCCATCGCCCTTTTATAGATATCGAGTAACGGTCGGCGACCGCTCCTCTCCGCTCGCTGACATGTCCTAAGGTACTATTCATAACGGGTAGCAGTTGTGACGGTTGTCAGCATCCGTTGAGAAGTTTTTCCGTTTCTATCTGTTGGACTGTCTCTAACCTAATCTCACTTTTGTGGAAAATGACATATCTGCTTCAAGTAGTCGTTTGACATGTTTTCTATGCATTAAACTGATCGTTGACTACTGAACGACAATATAACAGGTGTTGCTCACATGTCGTTGACCGATCATGGGAAATAAAAGCTTTAACTGTGATTAATGAATATCATCCAAGATCATGAACAATCTTAGTAAACCTTTCTCTACTTAATGGCTTTGTAAAGATGTCAGCTAGTTGATTCTCAGTAGAAATATACTTTAAACCACTAATTCTTTTTCACAACAATCTCTAGAAAATGATGTCTAATGTCAATATGTTTGGTATGAGAATGATGCACAGCATTTTTGGAAATAGAGATGGCACTTGTATTATCACACATAATTGGTAAAGTACCTGTTTTGACGCCATAATCACCAATTTGTTGTTTAAGCCATAGGAGTTGGGCACAGCAGCTTGCCGCAGCAATGTATTCAGATTCAGCTGTTGAGATTGCAACACTTTGTTGTTTCTTTGATCCCCATGCAATCAGACATGATCCAACAAAGAATGATGTCCCTGAAGTTCTCTTTCTATCGGTGATAGATCCTCCATAGTCTGCATCTGAAAATCCTACAACGTTACAGTTAGTGAACTTAGGATAAAAAGACCAAGATTCATGGTTCCTTTTAAGTAACGTAGGATTCTTTTTACAGCTGTGAGGTGACTTTCTCTTGGATCTGCTTGAAACTGGCACATAAGCAAACGCTATACATGATATCAGGTCTACTAGTAGTTAAATATAGTAGAGAACCATCATATCTCTGTAAGATCGCTGGTCGACCGGTCGGTCACCAGTCATGATACCCATCTTAGTGCCAACTACCATTGGTGTCAAACGTCTTACATCCCTCCATTCCAAATCTCTTTAGCAAGTTTTTATGTACTTCTCTTGGGATATGATGGTCCCTTCATCATTCTGCTTGACTTGAAGTCCTAGGAAGAACTTCAATTCTCCCAGATCACTCATCTCAAATTCCTTTTTCATCAATGCTTCGAACTTTTTGCAATATTTTCATCAGAGGCTCCAAAGATTATATCATCAACATATACTTGCACAATTAGGAAATCTCTTTGTTGTTGTAAACAAATAGAGTTTTGTCTACTTTACCACTTTTAAATGGTTTTCCAATAGATAGGAGGACAACGATCATACCATGATCTTGGAGCTTGTTTGAGCCCGTAAAGAGCTTTGTCAAGTTTGAGTACCATGTCTTCTCCTTGTGTCTCAAAACTGAGGTTGCTCAACATACACTTCCTCTTTGACGTACCCATTTAGGAAGGCAGTCTTGATGTCAAGTTGGAAGAGTTTGATTCCTTTGTGTGCAGCAAATGCAATTAGTAATCTGATAGATTCCATCCTTGCTACTGGAGTGAAGGTTTTTGGAAGTCTATTCCTTCTTGTTGACGATATCCTTGAGCTACCAGACGAGTCTTGTTCCTGACATCTTCTCCCATTTCATTCAGCTTATTTCTAAAGACCCATTTTGTGCCAAGTACTCCTTGATGAGTGGGACGAGGCACAAGATGTCAGACTTTGCATCTTTCAAACTGGTTGAGTTCTTCTTGCATTGCATTGATCCAGTCTGAGTCTTGAAGAGCTTCTTTGACGTTCTTGGGCTCGACGGGTGAGACTGTCGTTGAAAAGGCTAGAAGATCTCGAGTTTGTGCTCTTGTCTGAGTTCCTTTGGATATGTCTGATACGATATTCTCCAATGGATGATATTTGTACAAAGCACGAGATTGATGAATGGTTGATGGAGAGAGGGATCCTTGACATCATTGTTTCTTTCGTCGACCTGTTGTTGACCTGTCGGGCAAGTTTTCTTCAGTCGGTGATTCATCTTTGGATTTTTTATGTGATCCTGATCAGCTGGATTAAATCCGAGTTCTTTATCTTCATCTGATTTCTAGAATTTATGTACGTCGGCCTCATCAAAGACTACGTGCACACTTTCCTCCACCTTCAGTGTCCTTTTGTTGTATACTTTGTATGCCCAACTTCTTTCAGAGTATCCAAGGAAGATGGCCACGTCACTTCTGGCATTAAACTTCCCAAGAGGACTCTTTTCATTGTTGTGGACATAACATTTGCAACCAAATGTCCTGAAGTGACTTATGTTTTGTTTTCTTCCCTTGATTAACTCATAGGGAGTTTTGTTGAGGATTGGTCGTATGAGCGTTTTTTTGTGATGTAGCATGCAGTCGCCACTGCTTTTACCTAGAAGACTTGAGGAAGATTGCTCCCCAATAGCATGGCCCTGGCTACCTTTTGTAGTGTTCTGTTCTTTTGCTCAACTACCCCATTCTGTTGGGGTGTTCTTGGTGCTGAATATGTGTGACTTATCCCATGTTGTTTACACATACCCATGAATTGTTGATTCTCAAATTCTGACCCATGATCAGACCGAAGAGTCTTGATCTTGAGATTGAGTTGTACTTGGACTTTTCCTGCAAAGGCTTGAAATTTCTCAAAGACTTCATCTTTCGAAGCAATAAAGACTGTCCAAACAAACCGTGAGTAATCATCAACAATTACAAAAACATACCAATTTCTCTCATAGGTCCACATAAGTCCATGTGATGTAATTCAAGTGGTTTGGATGTACTAACTGAGTTCTTTGATTTAAAAGAAGCCTTGGTCTGTTTACTTCTAACACAAGCATCACAAAGATTGGTCTTAGATTCATTAATCTCTGGAAGACCTCTTACCAACTGTTTCTTGACAAGTTTTCTTAGTAAAGAAGTGCTAACACGCCCTAGTCTTTTGTGCCATAGAGTATAGTCATCTGTTGAAGCAGTCAAGCAAGGAAGATTTGGACTGTCAATATCCTCTAAGCTTGTTACATAAACATTTTTCCATCTTTTTCCCTTAAAAAAATCTTTGACATTGTTCTGACTTACTATGCTACAATGTGTAGGATAGAAGTGAACTGAATTCCTTTTGTCACAAATTTGAGAAACACTAAGTTGAATTTTAAACCATGAACTAGATTCACACTATCTATGACATAGTCAGATGTAATACCAACCTTACCTACACTGATGATTTTACCATTCTTGTTATCGCCAAAGGAAACGGTTCCTTGGCTTCCTGGTTCGAGTGAGAAGAACTTCTTCTTGTCTCCTGTCATGTGTTTAGAGCACCCACTGTCGATGTACTAGCAGGAGTCCATTCTCACAGATTCTGCACTTAACACGTTAGTGGTGTGGGGTTAGGGTCCACAGAAAGGTTGGACCCATTTCCACCATTTAATACTCTCAGATCATTTTTGACTACCCATTTTAGTCCTAGTTTCTTGAGTTACCAATGCCTCATAAAATTCGTTTTATGACAATTGGACTCATGATGACCGGGTTCGCATAAGCTGCAGACATCTCTACGTCTGGTCTCTGACTGGCATCTGACCTGTCGTTTGCTTCTCCTCATGGGTGTCTTAGAAACATCATCTATCTTAGAATATTTTTCTTTGATGGTAGCTAGGTTCTTCTCTTTAGTGTAAGAGCAATAATCAATTCATCGATTTCAGGTTGTTTTTCGTACATCAACTTTTCATGAACAGTGAGAATTTCACTATAATCTCTTTGTAATTTCATGAGTGCCCTGAGATTATCTACCTTGCTTTTATCCGAGGTTTTTCTTAATTTCTCATTCTCTTCCAAGAGTTCATCGTTCTCAGTTTCTAATGCCTCAAGGTGATCAACTAATATAAGAGAAAACTTTCTAAGTCCTAGAAGTTCAGCCTTTTGAATTCTTCTTCTAAGTTTAGAATAGTTTACCTTATGTTGTTCTTTTTCTCCTTCTGATTCTGAGACATCATTGCCTTGTGCCATCAAGCACACATCTTCAAGGCATAGGTGAGCCTTCTCCTCTTCTAAGGTGTCGCTGTCAGAGGTTTGATTGACATCACTCTATTCAGAATATCCTCATGCGGCAACGAAGGCTTCCTTCTTTGGTCTTTTGTTGAATGATCGTCGGACTGGCTTCTTGACCCTGTCGGTGTCCTCTCGTGATCGCTGAGGGCAGTCTTTGATATGATGTCCGTGTTTTGAACATCCAAAACACTTGTCATTGCTTTTCCTCTGATCATCCGACTCCTTGGACTCCTTGCCTTTCCTCATTTTATTTCTTATGAACTTTTGAACGTACCTCTTAGCATAGAGGACCATTTCATCATTGTCGTCTCCTGACTCGGACTTTTCATTTTCAGCTACTTGAAGGGCTATGCCTTTCCCTCTATCTTTTGATGAGCTTTCCGAGTTTCTGTGTTGCAATTTTAACTCGAAAGCCATTAGAGATCCTAGCATGTCTGCCAAAGACATCTTAGAGAGATCATGCACTTCTTGCATGGCATTGACTTTGCTATCAAAGAAGGCAGGGAGAGATCTGAGGAACTTCCGAATTTGATCCTCGTTAGAGATAGTTCTTCCAAGCACCAACATTTCGTTGATCAGCTTAGTGAACCTTGTATGCATTTCAGAAATGCTCTCCGTTTCTTCTTCTTCTTGAATAGCTCCCAGTGAGTGAGTAGCAACTCAATGTGAGTCTTTTTGACTCATCATTCCCTTCATAGGTGACTTCAAGATTTTTCCAAATCTCTTGGCCGTTTTAGCTGAGGCAATCTTTGAGTATTGCTCAGGTAGTAAAGCACAGTGAAGTATTCTTACAGCTCGAGCGTTGAATACCAGCTTCTTGATCTGCTCATCCGTCATGCTGTCGATAGATATGTCTTGTCCTTGAGAATTCTGGACGGTGTACTCTCCATGTGTTATCACCCTCCACATTCTTGGATCGTTAGACTTGATATGAAACTCTATCTTGTTCTTCCAGTGAGTGTAGTTGTCTCCATTGAAGAGTGGTGGTCGATTCGGTGCAGAACCTTCTTCTGCTGCTAGAATGCTTGCATGAGACATCTGGATCGTCTTCCAGGGCAGTTAGCTTTCTAGAAGAGACCTGCTCTGGTACCAATTGAAACTCGCAAACGCTCGTGATGCGTCCCCGACGTGTCGAGAACATATCGTGGACTCTAATAAAACTTGATAGACGAAAGGCAACTATTAAACTGGAAAACACATATCAATTGAGAATTTACACACATGAAATTCACTCAACCTCCCTTGCCCCACACATGGACTCCCGGGACAGTTTCGACTTTACCCCTAAAGTCGTCAACCCTCTTCTGACTGTCGGCCTACGGTTCACCGACCGTTCCCCGACCCGTCGTCCTATCAAATACCCAATGTATTGATACTCTAACCCAATCCTCTCTAGCTCACCAACTCTTTAGCACTTACACACACTCCTAAGTCTGATCCACACTTGCCCAAATTATCTTTATCTTTTCTCTCGTACAGGGGCTTATCTTACAAGGAACATTAAGGCACGTATTTATACAAGTTAGTTGAGATGCCAACTAACAACCTAGGAGTTGTAGACTCTAAGAGTAAAATACTCATTCTTCTACAATATAATATCCGTACCCTACTTGCAGATTTTCATCCAACTTGACCTGGAGCCACCAGCACACACGTTGTCTTGTGATTGGGCAAGTTGGCGGCGCGTCTCCCCAAGTGGTCGGTCTTCACTTGCACACTTCAACTTGTCTGAACTTGTCTGGCTCATTAATGCTCATAAATACTCTCTTCTAAAGTATTACGGCTATGTAATGATGTTCATCAATAGCCTTTGCTTATCTTGCACATTAATGAGATACACCTTTTGTCGTGTGTTTGTCATGAGCAAGTTGCTTGTGTGGTTGTGAATAATCTGAGTGAGTTTGTTGACGCTGCTAACTCCATTTTGTCCTTGTTTGATATCTGATGTAAGAGATATATGACAGTGTGGTTCTTGACTGCTTGTGTCTTGCTAGAAGTTCTTCAGAGCTCTCGCCGACAGGTGCCCGACTGGTAGAGCACATGTCGTGGATTGAGCGCGCTTGCAACCTTGCGTGCTAAGCCACTAATGACTTAAGTGCGCTTGCAACCTTGTATGCTAAGCCACTAATACACCTGTCTATCTGAAATCATGAATCTTGACAAACGCATTAGATAGACAACACAAGGTTTGCTATCATCAAAACTAAGGATCTTGTCTTAACAGTCACCCAAGTGACTAAAAAGGCCAAATCCGATGCAACAATCCAAATACAGTATCGGTCTGATGGATCATTATACCGAGCAATCAAACTACACTACTACATTACATTCCTTTATCAATTCAAATTTCAATACAAGCCTCAAATCAAATCTATACCGAATTTCTACCATTCCCAAGTTTGCGATAACATCTCGGTCATACAATTCCACAATACAAGTCAAATACAATTTCCTTAAACATCTACCCATGCTTAATTAGCAACCCCGTCTTACACTCTCGGACGGTGATCGGCTTCCAAGTACCTGTAAAGTAAAAAACAGCGCCTTGAGGGGCTCACCAAAGCTGCATATGAAATTCGCATATCCCGCATGCTAACGGGGGTACGCCGACTACTTTGTCGAGAGCATGGGATTCATTTTAATTCAATCATCATGCAAGGCAGCTATACATTATATATGTACACTAGCACAAGTACTTAACATTCAAACAAGGAATACAATCACTCTAACACAATAAGTTTGTTTACTTAATCTTAGGCATCGAGGGTTTCTACCTTACTATGCCATAATCACTTATACCTTGTCTTACCCACTCTCTTGGATTACTCTTACTCAAGCCCTCTTATTCCCAAATTAAATTCAAGTTCTACAATTCACAAGCTCAATTCTCTACTCAAACTCAATTTCTCAAATCTCTCAAGTTTCAACTCAATTCTCAATACTTAAATTCTCAAGTCTCAATCAAATTCCCAAGGGATATCTTTTAAGTCATTACCCATGACCTCCGGGCAGAGTCATACACAAGACTCACCACCGAGATTTCAAATTCAAGTCTTACTTCCCCAGTTTCGACCCTACTCTGGGTCTAGCATGGTGGAAAGGTTTGATTATCAAACGGAACTATACACCTAGCTCCTCAAATTCTCAGATGTCTGTTTCTCTACCGGACTACTCAAATTCCCAAAAGTCCTCTCTCGGAGTTATTTCATAATCTCATAGATTAGCCCAGAAGTATCTCTCTCGGTATCATCTATTAGCTTAGGGAAGTTCTCAATGTCTAGTATTCTCAGATTTAAGGTTTTACCCAACTTATCGAATACTTTTTATGTTCGAGACATTTTCTCAAATTAGGTCAGATCCTCATACTGTGGATCGACAATCTCTAAAGGAGTTTGATGGTCCTTTTTATGTACTTTACTTTTCTCTTGAGTTCTTTTCTTAGAACTATCATCATTCTCTAAGTAGAGGTTTACTATATCTTTCCACTCTCGATTGTGTTCATGCATTATTTCAACTCGGTTCTCTAACCGTTATCGGGAATTAACTAACCCCGCACCACTCTCTCACATTCTAGTGAGTTCATCGGTTTACATTATCGTTATTCGTGATTCGATAGTTTTCGTGTGTTTCCACGTTTTCATTATATTGCAAAACGACCCTATCTACGAGTCATTAATCAAACAAGACTTAACTATGAGTCGATCTATAGTGCACATTCAACATCCAAGCACTTCATCCACAATCACGCATTTCATGAATTATACAAACTTCAAGTTCAAAACACAGTCCAACAAGGAACGGTACATTACAAGCACAAGAAGGTGCAATCAATCTGATTCGTGCATTTATCTTGTTTAGGTGATAACACACAACATACAAGCACACAAATCAGAGTAACCGCGTTAGCATACGAGGCATGAGAAAATCGTACCTTACACCATGGTTTAACTTTACCGGATCACCTCACATTGCTCGATTCACACTTGATCAACTGATTACATGTTAAATGGTTCTATTAACATCAATACCTTATGGTAGGTAAATGAATTTTACTCCCGTACTTACCCCGTTATCCCGTTAATCTTAGTTTTACTCAAGTGTATTTAAGTTCACAACTTTCTCATTCACTTCTCAAACTTGTTTACACTTCCAAGGCCCTTTATTGGTCACCAAACAAGTCCTAAACATCATCTAAAACCATCCCCAATTAATTCCCCATCTTTAAAATGCATTAAAACACTTTCTGGTGACTTTTTACATTGGTTCGGGTTTGTGTCCAGGGTTACAAACCCTGACCAATCCCGGAAATAACTTTTTGCCTTGATTTTCATGTGGCCCGGGTTTGTGTCCTGGATTATAAACCCTGACCAAACGCTGGAATCACTCTCTGGCATATTTTTGAGGTGGTCCGGGTTTGTGTACCGATTTGCAAACTCGGACCAACCCTGGAACTGTCAAATTTTACAGGTTTTGACCAGTTTTCTACCCCTCATTCACACCTAATCTTTCCACAAGTTTCCTACATGTTTAAACACCTTAAAACATACTCTAAACCTCTTCAAATCATTGGTTTAATCCTTGCTCAACTTCTTCTTGGTGGTTTACCTCTTGTTCTCTCCCATTTTGACCATTCCCAATTCATCCTAGACAATTGCATTAACTATACCTAAGTCCATCCTCCATTTCCAAGATTATGAACACTAACTCATTTTTCTAGAAATTCTAAGGTCTTCACAAACCATTTTGCTACAGATTTTGCATACCCAAATCTCCCTTCTCCAAATACCATTCATGGGGATTAATAAACCCAACTCAACTCAACAAACACCTAGGTTCTCCAATTCATTAAGTCACCTAAAACACTTAGTTTCTACTAAAATTTCGCCATAGTTTCCCCATAAACTATCATATTCAAACTCTTCAATTCTCACCAAAATCAATCCTAAACTTGCCACACCCATAACGGGTCCTACCAGCACACAACTTCCATTCAAACTCATCAAACAACAATATAGCTCAAATCTCAAATGCAATGGCACTTAGGCCTTTAAATCAACACAATTTCACAATTCTCTCTAATACCAACCAAGCTCATTTCAAGTACAATTTTGGGTTCATTCATTTAAATTTCCCCATCCCAAGTTCTAAAGCAATTAAGGATAGATATTAAGGTAGATTTCTTACCTTAAGCTCATAAATCCTTCTTTTCTTTCCAATCCTCCCACCTCTTTCTTGATCAAAATCGGCCAAGTTGGCCAACCACTTGCCAACATCAAAATCAATACCCACATGAGGAATTAGGAACTAAATATATTCACCTAGTCTTATTAATCAATTAGAACACAAAGGAAGGTGCTTAAGGCACAAAGGTGAAGAATTACCTTGAAACCCTAAGATGGGGTTTTGGTCAAGAATCAAAGAGAAGCTCCCAAACCACCATTTGAGACATGGAGAATAGCTCAAGCAATGAAAGAACAGGGCATTAGAGGGGGGAAAAATCGGCCACACCAAAAGAAGGGAAAAAGATGAGTTTTCTTTGGAACTTTTTACCTTAGAAGAAAGAGGATACTCCAAGCTCCAAGAAAATGCCATTTTCTTCACCAATGGGGTATACCCATGGAGATGAACTTCATCCTTTTGAGATTTTGAAAAGAGGGAAGTGTAGAGATTGGGGAGGGGAAGAAGAATATGTAATTTTTTTCTTGATTTAGAGCATGGAGCTAGCTTGTACAAGGGAGAAAAGCTTGGGGAAGCCATGGATGGCTTGCAAAATCGTTCAGAACCAGAGAGGGGAGGAAGGAGACAGTTGGGAGGAAAAGAAATGGGAGAGAGAAAAGGGAAAAGTGAAATGAGAGGAGAGAGAGGGGGGAGAGTGTTTTTACCTTTTTTCACTTTTTCAGTTTATTTGCTTTTTGACTTATCTAAATAGCTAGCTAGTCAAGAGTGAGAGGGGCTGATTTGATTAATAAAACCGGTCCCCTCTAATAACATAAGCTGGGGAGTTTTTCGTCTTTTACAGAAAACGCTCGTTAATTTACCCGGTTTTTGCACTATTCACTAACCGGGCCCGTTTTCTGGATTTTCTCGTTTCTTTAATTTTAATGGTTCTTAAGCTTACATTAATGTTTAATTATAGTTATTTGGTTGACTATAATTTTTACGGGTTCATTTGACCACTCAAAGTCACGTTTTTGGGTTTTCTCGAAAAACGTGCGCTAAAGCTTTATTAGCGTATTTAATTCATTTTATGGATCCATTTTCTTCAGGAATTGTTCCCGTATATTAATTAAGCATTATTAAGCCTAGGTAATCCATATAAGACCCTTGTGAGATCGTATTCCTCCTATGGTCCCGTAATGCTCATTTTTGCGTTTTTCGCTTTTTAAGTGTTTTCTCTTTTCTTTTGGATTTATTTTCTTTACCAAAATTCTTTAGACACTATTAGGCCCTCAAATATCATATATGAGTAATTTAATGACCCTAATTAATTTCGGGGTATTTCACGTGGTGACGTCCAAACTTGTGTCTGAACATTAATGTTCGGACACAAGTCGAACTAAAATCAAAGGAAAGCGGTAGGGGGTGTCCGAACATATGTACGGACATACAAGTTTGGAAACATACCGAGACTTATAAGCCAGACTTGTCCTTGTATCCTGTCCGAACATACATGTCCGGACAGATGTTTAGAACGTTTTAAAACTCAAAAATCAGAAGGCGCCCAGACACACTGTCCGAACATGCATGTTCGGACAACATTCGGACGTCACGAAACTAGCAGTTCAGAACTGCAAAAAACCACCACGTATGCCATCCAAAATAACACTAAATTCAACAATGCAACAAGAATTCGATAGGCAAAACACCATGGGGGTTTAGCAACAAAAATGCAGTCAAAACAACCACGAAATCCACACACACAACCAGAATTCAGAACCTTGCAATTAACTCCCCATGGGTGAACTTCCACACCGAATCAGAATCACCACCTACCTCAAATTGATGCGCAAAAATCTCAAAGATCTAAAGTAGAAGCAGCCCCGCACAACCCACAAGTCGAACGCAAATTAATAGCCACTGATTCAACAAATCAAAGCTCCAAAATAAAAAAACAAAGGAGGAGATTACAGACACATCAAAACCTCAAAATCTGAAAACCAAACCTGAAATCGAAGAAGGAATCACACAGCCGTAGAGCACCGTAATCTGGAGTAGCACTTGATCACAACAGTCAGCACGAAATCCACCAGAGAAGAAGAGAACAAAAGGGAGAAGAGAGTAGAAAATTGTCGCTTTGCAATACAGAGTAACTAACTCTTTGAGGGGATGAATCGTGGAAAGGAAAAAAAATAGGGAGTCCTTTTCCTTATAAGAAATAAGATTACCTTAATTATTAGAGAGGGAAAGATCTCCTTGCCCTCACCCTTTAGTAAAATGCCACGTACGTCCCAACTGACATAACAACATAACCCAACTCAAAATGAAATGCAAAACTGACTTAAGATAAAATGTAGCAAACCCGGGTTATAACATCATCTCCCCTTAAAAAGGAATTTCATCCTTAAAATTCAACATACCTTATTGCTTGAAGAGAGAGGGAAACTTGGCACGCAGCCCACCCTCGAGCTCCCACATAGCCTTACACTCTGTCTGATCAGACCACTAGACCTTAACCATAGGTAGGGTCTTACTACAAATCCGACGAACGCCTCTGGCTAGGATACGCACAGGCACTGCCTCATAACTGAAGTCCTTACGTAGCTGAAGCGGACTATAGTCGATCACATGGGATGAGTTGTGAAGATACTTCCTCAGCATCGAAACGTGGAACACATTATGCACTATAACTAGGGATGGTGGCAAGGCTAACCGATAAGCCACTGAACCAATCCTCTCCAAAATCTCGAAAGGACCCACAAACCTTAGACTGAGCTTCCCACACTTCCCAAACCTAACTACACCCCAGACTGGAGACACTCTCAGATAAACGTGATCCTCAACCTGAAACTCAAGCGATCTGCGCCTCTGATATGCATAACACTTTTGGTGACTCTAAGCAACCAACAGACGCTCATGAATCATCCGAATCTTCTCAACAGCCCCCTGAACCAGCTCAGTCCAACCAACACCCTCTCCTTCAGGTCATCCCAACATATGGGAGACCTACACCTCCTACCATACAACGCTTAAAAGGAGCCATACCAATGCTTGATTGAAAGCTGTTGTTGTAGGCAAACTCAATCAGGGTCACGTGCTGATCCCATTTACCTCCAAAATCCAATACATATGCGCGGAGCAAGTTCTCCAGGACCTGATTCGTCCTCTTCGTCTGGCCATCCGACTGAGGATGGTAGGCGAAACTAAAAGCCAAACTCGTCCCCAAAGCCTTATGTAGGCTACGTCAGAACCTCTGTTAAGTCTAGATCCTTTAGTTTTGATGATAGCAAACTTGTGTTGGTTATCTAATATGTTTGTTGAGCTTTTAATTCAGATAAACAGATAGAGGAGTGGCTTAGCACACAAGAAACTACATTATTTCGATAACCTGAGAACATTCCTTAGGTAGAGCAATGGTAGAAACCACTCGTATGAAAAGTAACTCGAATATGATTATCCTTGGCATACTAAGCCATACATAAGGCCTATAAAGGCATGATACATTCGAACAGTTATTCACTAGAATCCTAAGAACATATCTTAGGGAATTAGATTAAGAAAACTTAATCATACAATGAAGCAATGGAAATGGTGGATGTTGTATATGATGAGGAAATCCAGGACTGCCTGGTTGCGCATGTGATCACAAGGGGAAGCCTATTACTAGTCCGTTCAATGTATTAAATTCCAAGAACCGATAGGTTCCTTGGTCAGAGGCACTATCGTGGAAGGATATGAACTATGGAAATTCGAAAGAGCCGGAAGGACTCGTTGGTCGGAAGCACTACCGTTGATGCATGGCTACTACCCTTGGTGACCCGCCATCTAATAGGGGCATGTTGTTAAAATACGTCACCTTATAACATGACGACACCTTAAGAGTTAGAGTTGAAATTAATAAAGTAAACTATCAGCTGAATCTTAATACAAAACGACAAATACTTTCGTAAGACGTGGAGAATGAACAAGAGCCTTGAAGGTTAGTTAACGAGAATGGTTCAATAAATAACTCTCATATGTTCTTACCTAGTACTGATTATGAATCGACTATATGATTGAATGATGTGTGGAATTGTATGATTATGTATGTTGGTTGTGTTACGAAAATGTATTGAAGTTATGTTTAAGTTATAATGTAGTATTATGGTCACCTTATGTTAAATGGAAATGCATGAAAAATGGAACCGCATGTCAACTCGGCCAAATAACTTAAGGGCGTCTGCGGTTGCATGACGGTTGCATAGTGACATACTCAACGGTTGCACCGAGCCTTTTATGGCCAATGTATTACAAGTTCGTAGCTGACAACGGACGTGAAGTGCAGGATTGGGTAGATAACATATGCTACTCTCATTTTGGTTGCATTTCGGTTTATCTTTTGGATTGAACATTTGGATGTATAATGATGTAGTAAATGCTCACATGTTTTTGGCAAATGTTGTAAATTCCAATTTAGGTAGCTCTAGTCATCACAACGCTGGTGATATCGTACGTATTTTGGATTGTCTTGTTACTCACATGGGTTATTAACGGCGGTAGCACCCGGGATTGTTTTAGTTATAGTTTTAGTTCGGCTGAGTTTGAATTGCTTATTTACGTTAATGGTCAAATTACAGGCTAAATATGGAGTACAGGTGTTACAGTTAAAAGCATCAGGCATAGGCATGATTGGAAGCATCCTATGGCTAAGAACTTGACAAAGTACCCCGGTGTAAGGAGAATCAACAAGAGATCTTCTAGTCCATGGCCGAAGTAGGTACCACAACAACCAATCCAAAGAGAGCAGCTCATTGAGGTTAGCCCTACCCAAATAAGGAGAATCCAAAGGGACGGCTGCCTATCCAACTTCCAATGAAAACATCCTTTTTTGAGGAGTGCATAAAGGGGATAATAGTGTCGGGAAAGGCACCACCGGAAGCACCAGAAGATCTCACTGCCGACTCCACCAAATGTGCTCAGGAAGTCGATTACCAAGGATTTCCAAAAGATTTTTTACAAGAACACTAGAAAGGCTAAATGGTAAGGATAACAAGAACATTGTACTATACTAAACAATATAGAAAAAGCTAGACAACTAGATCCGCTAGAGCAAACAAGCGGGATCTTCTTATTTTTAGAAACAAAAGAGTAAACAAGCAGGATAGAGGCAACACCATGATGTGGGGTGAAGCGAGGCGACGATGGCGGAGGTAAGGCGGCAGCATGGTGGTGGCAACAGATGGACAAGTTGCTAGTGAGAAGGCAGGGCCTTGCAAAACCCATTTTCGTAAAGTCACAAAAACATCAAAAGTTATGCTCAACTTGAAGCTCTTAGCGAGATCTACACGATGGTAGCAAGAACCAGCTTATTTATGGAGGATTGAAAGATAAATTTGAAATTGAAGATGAAAAGAAAGACAAAAGAAATAGAAAAAAGGGGCAAGGGGAGATCCCCTTTAGAGCTTGTCTCCTAAACTCTACATTGCCAAACGTGCTTTGTAATTATGTTTTCGATGTTTTTTTTAAACAAACTAGAACATTTTCATTCAAGACAGTAACCATAAGTCAAAGAATGGGCTAACTATATCCACAATCTGAGAGCAGTTTAAGCAATGGGATCCGAATCCCATTCTTACCTTAACCGTGTTACATATAGGATTCACACCACTAGGCCTACCATCCTAGTTATAGAAACTACATTAGAAAATACTAAAAGAAGCATAACCTGATTCACTCTAAGATTACAATCATCACGCGTGTTTCCATTTGCCTGCAGCAAAGTTGGGTAGAGGTGGATCTTCGACAGATCCCAAAAGTCTACCCTTTCCTTTTCATTACAAGCGTCTAACCAACTACTTGAAAACAAAATAAACCTACTAAAATATCTGTATTTACTCCTACCAATAGCATTACCATCTTTGCCGCGATCTTGAACATTGAAGCTACCTTTTTGCTTCATATCCCAATCTGTGTTCCTTCTAATCGGTATGTCTGTTAGCTTATAACAATAGCTAAGGCTACCCATCTTAAAGACAAGCTCCAGAGCATTTAAGTTTGCTATAAGTCTAACCATAAGCACCATGGGAGTGCTGGAAATCTCTCTTCAGAAATCAGATTTTGATACTTACACACATAGTAACTTGAGTTCTCCAAAAAATTGGCATAGATCACCTCAATATTAATCTAGACTTTTGAGCTAGGATTCTCCTTAGGGAGATAAGTAGCAACCAGCTCAGCATAAAACAAAAGGCCAAATAACCAACTAAATAGCTTTTTCCTCATGCTAACCAGAGCATCAAAAGCACTATTGATGTAATTATTACCACCCAAGAAGAGATTTAACTTCTTACACCTAACCACCATATAACACCATTCCACCAACAGCTGGGTCTCAGAGAAAGGAAGAGCAGCAGAATCGATTGATTGTTTATGCTTCACTTCTTGGAAGGCTACTAGGAGGAAACCCATCCCCTAGTAGAAAATTCGAATAAGAATCATTGATTCGGGCTGCCTTGCTTTTCAGTAAAGGCTGGCTTAAATGGGAACTCCTTAATACTCGAAGAATCATGACTGATTTTCTCTAATTGGGAGACTTTAATCTTCTAAAACTTCTTCTTTGGGGATTTCCTCTTTTTCTGAATCAAGGATTTTTGTTCATATACTGAAGAACCTTAACAGAAAATTTGCTTCCCATCTCTTTGTTTAACCACTTCTGACTGACTTAGGGACTTAGTAGAGAACCCATGGGGAGGTGTAAATCTGTCTGTCTCTTCCATGATTTGGGGGATTTAGAGGTTGATATCACAATCTTCATTCTGAGTAGCCTTGGCTTTCTTGGACTTAGCATCATTAAAGTGCCTCAGAGCTTCCTTCCAGTCTTCCATCTGACAAGAAGATCTTTTCTTGAAAGGAACTAGACTAGTAGTAGTGGCAGGATCCAATCCCAACATATCGAAGGAGTTGGAGATAGCTTTGGTCTTTTCCAAATCCAGTTTCTTACTCATAGTGAAATCCATCTTAGAGGGATATTTGAGCGAGCTCTCACCCCATTTCTTTGCAGCATCTAAACCACCTTTCACCACCAGTGAGTCAGACTGAGAGTTATCCTCCAACAACTTTCCTTCCTCTATCTCGATAACCTGGGACAGATTAGTATCTAACTTTGAAAAATATTCATCAGGGACAGAGAACCTACTAGTCTCTTCCACTCTCGTGCTGACCTCATCTCTATCCCTTCCCAAGTGACTAGACTCAAGAGTCTGAAAACTAACTCTACCTTCATTCTTGTTTTCAACATCCTTTTCTATCAGAATTTCGTTGCCCAATCTTCTCAAAGTCCCATTAATATGATCAGTAAGAATATCATCATTAATGACAGCTAGGGAACCACCAAATTCAGACCGCATCCATGGACCATATTTTTCTTGTTTTACCTGTTTATCTCCTTTGAAAGGGCATTTAGAGATCGGATGATTGAGTCTATGTTGGAGAGATATGTGACTACTTCTACCACATAGGCAGTGTACCAAATCGTTTTGCGGGATAGTGGATTCGTGGGGTTGTCGTACTCTTGGGGACCTCGCTGTGGATAACTGATAGTGGATTAAATTTACTGAGACTTCTAATAAATAGATTTTATCATTTTTTAAGGAGAAGAAATAACCGAAAACTTAACTTAAACAAAATAATAATAAAAACAATTAAAATAAAACAAGATAATAAAAATAGGAATTATAATTTTTTTTGTCTTTTAAGAAAACATCCCGGGTTGTTCTGCTCACCTATTTTATCAATTATATTAATATAAACTTTACCACTTAAGTAATAAACTCAGAAACTATAAATAATTCGTTGACGACTAAATCTAACGAACCCTAACCAGTTGCAAGAACTAGCAGCAGACTAATGCTCTAATCCGGACACAACCAATCGCATAAAGAACAGCTTCTATTTGAGACTAATCAACCTATAGGCCGGATCAGGCTTCTAGCTGTTAATCAGGTTTATCTTCCCACGTCTTGTTATCTATCTTAGCTCTCGCATGTTGATTAGAAAACTACAAATATTGCTTTAATAATTGATCAGAGAATTAAAGCAGATGAAGAACTGGAATTAAACTACCACTTTAGATAAAATCATAGTGGAAAGCTTAACATAACATAATTATATAAAATAGGCTCGCATCCCAAACCTGGGAGGGCTTAAGTTTATTAATTAAACATAACTATATATAAACAACGTTTTAACAAAATAAGAGAAAGGGTAGAGAAACTCCAGCTAGCAAGTTGACTCTGAATCCTGGCTCCGCCTCTGTATCCACGTCGTCCGTAATAATAATACTAATTAATGGCAGTGATGTGGTGTGGTGGTAAAACAAATAAAAATGGAGAAAACGGGGAGAAGAGAAATGGATGTGGTCGATGGATAGTATGGAACGTATGGTGAGCGGTGAGCAGCGCGTGGTGAATGCTCCGGAGAGCTGATGAAGTGTTGGTGAACAGGCGTGGTGAAATGTTGTGAACTGGCGTGGTGAGCTTTGGATTTGAAAAAGGGATACCAAATACTGAAGAAAACGTAGCTTATTTATAGGAAAGGTGGAGAAGTGTGAATGGAATAAGATGGCGGTGGAGTCGGTAAGCAGATCCGTGAAGATCGCAGACAGATTTAAATCATGGTCGGGCAGCAGCAATCACAGAGGCGGCGAGCGTCACGCGTGAGTGAATTAAGGTAGGCGCCGTCTGTAATTAATGAAGGAGCAGTTCGAGTGCGGCGCTGCGAAGGAAGAAGGAAAAACGGAGAAGAAAACTGTTCGGCGTTGAAATCTGGTGTGCTGATCCTCTTGTCCGCGCGCGCGTCCGCCCAGGCGTCCGCCTGGAATCAATGCGGACGTGTCTTCTGCCTCGCGACCGCCCGTGTCTTCCTTCCGTCCGCATATCCGTCCCCGCAAGACTCAGGCGGACGTCTCTGTGTTGTCCGCTTCTTCCGTCCGCTTCAGAGTCAGGCGGTTGTTTCTAGTCGTGTCCGCCTACCGGTCCGCGACATAACCATGCGGACGCCTCTGTTTGGGCGGCTAGCGATTTTATATATATATTGCAATCTTCAACGGGCTCCAGATTCTTCGTTATAAGTCCGTTTTACTCGCCGTTTGTTGCCTTAGAAAGCTCATGAGATTATCTATCCATTTACATGGCTTTTTCCTACATTTAACACATAAAATATATCAATTCATATCAAAACATAAATCTAGGAAAATCATATGATAAGTGAGAAATACGACACAAATTGCTATGAAAATAGGAAGAATTAAAGTCCTAAAAGTAGATGTATTTCTCGCTTATCAAACTTCCTCACACTTAGCTTTTGCTTGTCCTCAAGCAAATAGAGAATAAATATATCTCTAAGGCCGTAGTATCAAACCTCAGGATTAAACAGATGCAAAACAGAGCAAGCAAAGTGACAATCAAAAGAATAGTTCTGCTCCTGGTTGTAGGTTTTCGCAAACAGTGAAAAAGAAATTTTTTAAAGCATGGATAAGTTAGACTACAAAATCTGAATGTAGATTAACTTGGGATCTTCCACCATTTCTTTCCTTTAACCTTTGGATGACAAGGGGTGTGAAGTAACGCCTTATTCCGCGATACCTTTCAACACCACATACTCATGATCAAAAACAAAAATTAAACTGCAATTAACTCTTTTCGTATGCAAAAACATTCTTCTTCAAGAAATACATACAACACAATTGAATAATTGCGAATTGCAGAGTTTTTTTCGTAACCCAGACTTTTCTCTCTATCCTTGTAACGGTGTTGGGCCAACTATCCCAGATCACGAGACCTTAGGTAGATAGGTGTTAAGGCACCCCTAGGACTTAATAACCGGATAGACGAGGCCTGCTTTTGTTAGGAAAATTTTTGATCAGCGGAGTACCTTGCCTTATCCTTTCATTCCAAACTTTCATATCATTTCCAAAATCCCAAGATAAACTAATTCAGTTTCCCCAATCAACTTAATCCACCAAATTTTTGGGAAAACAGATTCTTTTGAATAAAACTATATACAAACAACCTAAAGCAGAAAGATTCTTGAGGTGGTCACCTGGCTTTACTTCAAAATTTATGCAAAAATTTTCACCCAAGAATTAACATTTATAAGCACTCAGAGTAGTGATTCCCTCAATGCAAGAAGACAATTAAGAACATGTGTGGCATTAAGTGCAACTGGCATATTTTCAGGGAAATGTCTAAACTTCCTCACACTTAAGAGGAGCAATGTCCTCATTGTTCATAAAATAATCAAGAAAAGACCTTTCAAAATATGCCAGACTCATGAAGAATTTCATTCAGGACAATCATGGACTGATATAATAATAATCATTAAGCGTGATAGTCTGGACACAAACATTTAAAATAAAGAAACTGAGACTCCCCTGATATCGTAGATTGAGGAAGGTGTCCTTCCTCACACTTAAGTGCGAACAATGGGGGTAGTAGCGTTCCTCACACTTGCGTTCAAGCAAGTGTCCAGCCTAGGAGGTCTTCAGATACCATGATAAGAATTTCACCTGCACACACTACCCAAAAATAAACGCTAAAAAGCGTTGCGTGAAAGCATAGACACCATTTCCACTTCTTTTTGTTAAAAATTAAAATAAAATAAAACCATATGCTCCCCTATTAATTGAAAATTTTTGTTAATTTTTTTTCTTTTTTTTTTGAAAACATAATATAGAAATAATGTGGGGTACAAAATTAAAATAATAATAATAATAATAGGATAATAAAGTTTAACCACTGGGTTGCCTCCCAGTAAGCTGCCTGTAGTTTTAGTCTTTGGCTAGACTATCGCTTCGTTATCCTGGATCAAAAATAAAAGTAGACAATACCTTCGCCAGGGAAACGAAGTTAGTAATAGAAAGCAAACCACCTGGATCAAAACAAAACGTTACTTCGGCAAATAAAATAGGAAAATGAATACTCCACAAAACCTGGTGTTTGAGGAGGTACTGCCGGTAACGTAGTTGTAATAGGAGACCAGGTGGTGATGACTTTTCTTCCTCAAATTGGAGGATGTAAACATCCTCCTCTTGTTGTTGAGGCTTATGGAGGCAGGATGGAAGTTGATGAGAAACCGGTGGTAGTGGTGTTCCTTCCTCAGATTCGAGGATGTAAATTTCCTCTTCCGATAGGTGAGGCTCAATAGGATCACCTTTCTCAAGCTCGCAGACCGGCTCAGACAACTTATCTTCATATTTTAATTGCTCCTCCTGTGTTGGGGATGGAGATGGAGGAAGATTGTAACTCTCAGACATTTGTTCTAACTCGGCGTCGGAGAAAAATGTTGAGAAGTTTCATTATCTCCTCATCAGAACTTGCTATGTCATGAATATCTGGCTCAGTTTGCTCATCACTCCTTGGAGTCACCACTGGAATTTCTTCTGGTGGCTCGACCATACTTGGGAGGAATTCATCTGGCCCTTGTGTAGATTGCTGCTCGTTCTGATTGAAGTAGTAATACCCCAACTGAGCTTCGTTGTATTGTGCGTTAGCCTGGTTGACTTCCCACCAATACGGCTCTCGATTTGATGGTTGAGGTGGTTGATAATCCTGGACCAATCTTTGATATGAGGATATTTCCTCTTGCATTCGTGTCCATTCCAGATTGATCAACAATCTTCTCACCTCATCGTGGCTGCTCTCCATTGTCAGTAATTATCCTAAAAAAACAAAAATAAAAATACCAAGTAGAAAAGAAATAGAAACAGAAAAGAAAAATAATAAAATTAACTAGAAAGAGAAACAAATAAGAAATAATATAGAAATACAAGAATTTTTTTTAGTAAAATTAAATAAAGTGAAAATAAAATAAAAGTAAATAAAAATAGAAATCCCAATAAAATTTAAAAACTATCAATTAACCGTGCTGGAGGTCCCCGGCAACGGCGCCAAAAACTTGTTGGAGAGATATGTGACTACTTCTACCACATAGGCAGTGTACCTAATCGTTTTGCGGGATAGTGGATTCGTGGGGTTGTCGTACTCTTGGGGACCTCGCTGTGGATAACTGATAGTGGATTAAATTTACTGAGACTTCTAATAAATAGATTTTATCATTTTTAAGGAGGAAATAACCGAAAACTTAACTTAAACAAATAATAATAAAAACAATTAAAATAAAACAAGACAATAAAAATAGGAATTATAATTTTTTTTGTCTTTTAAGAAAACATCGCGGGTTGTTCTGCTCACCTATTTTATCAATTATATTAATATAAACTTTACCACTTAAGTAATAAACTCAGAAACTATAAATAATTCGTTGACGACTAAATCTAACGAACCCTAACCAGTTGCTAGAACTAGCAGCAGACTAATGCTCTAATCCGGACACAACCAATCGCATAAAGAACAGCTTCTATTTGAGACTAATCAACCTATAGGCCGGATCAAGCTTCTAGCTGTTAATCAGGTTTATCTTCCCACGTCTTGTTATCTATCTCAGCTCTCGCATGTTGATTAGAAAACTACAAATATTGCTTTAATAATTGATCAGAGAATTAAAGCAGATGAAGAACTGGAATTAAACTACCACTTTAGATAAAATCATAGTGGAAAGCTTAACATAACATAATTATATAAAATAGGCTCGCATCCCAAACCTGGGAGGGCTTAAGTTTATTAATTAAACATAACTATATATAAACAACATTTTAACAAAATAAGAGAAAGGGTAGAGAAAACTCCAGCTAGCAAGTTGACTCTGAATCCTGGCTCCGCCTCTGTATCCACGTCGTCCGTAATAATAATACTAATTAATGGCAGTGATGTGGTGTGGTGGTAAAACAAATAAAAATGGAGAAAACGGGGAGAAGAGAAATGGATGTGGTCGATGGATAGTATGGAACGTATGTGGTGAGCGGTGAGCAGCGCGTGGTGAATGCTCCGGAGAGCTGATGAAGTGTTGGTGAACAGGCGTGGTGAAATGTTGTGAACTGGCGTGGTGAGCTTTGGATTTGAAGAAGGGATACCAAATACTGAAGAAAACGTAGCTTATTTATAGGAAAGGTGGAGAAGTGTGAATGGAATAAGATGGCGGTGGAGTCGGTAAGCAGATCCGTGAAGATCGCAGACAGATTTAAATCATGGTCGGGCAGCAGCAATCACAGAGGCGGCGAGCGTCACGCGTGAGTGAATTAAGGTAGGCGCCGTCTGTAATTAATGAAGGAGCAGTTCGAGTGCGGCGCCGCGAAGGAAGAAGGAAAAACGGAGAGAAAACTGTTCGGCGTTGAAATCTGGTGTGCTGATCCTCTTGTCGCGCGCGCGTCCGCCCAGGCGTCCGCCTGGAATCAATGCGGACGTGTCTTCTGCCTCGCGACCGCCCGCGTCTTCCTTCCGTCCTCATATCCTCCCCAAGACTCAGGCGGACGTCTCTGTGTTGTCCGCTTCTTCCGTCCGCTTCAGAGTCAGGCGGTTGTTTCTAGTCGTGTCCGCCTACCGGTCCGCGACATAACCATGCGGACGCCTCTGTTTGGGCGGCTAGCGATTTTATATATATATATTGCAATCTTCAACGGGCTCCAGATTCTTCGTTATAAGTCCGTTTTACTCGCCGTTTGTTGCCTTAGAAAGCTCATGAGATTATCTATCCATTTACATGGCTTTTTCCTACATTTTACACATAAAATATATCAATTCATATCAAAACATAAATCTAGGAAAATCATATGATAAGTGAGAAATACGACACAAATTGCTATGAAAATAGGAAGAATTAAAGTCCTAAAAGTAGATGTATTTCTCGCTTATCAGTCTACCACATCTGAAGCATAGAAATAGTAGGTTATCATATGAGACCCAACAACATCTATCTTTCCCAGCTAAAGACAAGACAATCATTCTACATAGTGGGTCTGAAATTTTAACCTCGACACATATTTTTAGAACCTTGGAAGCTAGGGGATTCAGACGATCAGAACAGGAAACTAACTTTCCTATCTTATTACCAAGACCCACAACTAAAGCTTTATTGTAAAAGGAGATAGGAAGATTGTGAATATCAGACCACAACTTAATTGTTGTAGGATCTTGCTCATCTATAGTTATAGTAGGATCTATAGCAGAAACTACCAACAATCTGTTTTGAAAATGCCATGGTCCATTTGCATGTACAAACTTTGAATCAACTTCATTTGTAAACTGAAACGTAAACCGGTTGTTACCTATTTCATTTACCATGAACTGGGACTTCGGTTTCCAGATGTAGCCTAGAAATTTATGCAGAGCCTTGTTTAATTAGCTTTGGGTGCCAAAGCCTTCCGAACAGAGCTTTGTTTAATTCTTTGGGAATACTGTCCTCCAGAAGAGAAAATTCATCGATCTTTCTGATTTCGCTGGATGCAAACGGAGGAGCTCACAACTGGAAGTGAGGAGATCCATCTCAGTACCTTTCTTTTTGATTTTGTTGCCCAGGAACCTACTCCAGGAGGAAGACGAGTAAGAGATTTGGGAACCCACGCAATTTGAAGCTGGAAACTTTTCTCTGCATCCTCACTACCAGGGATAGAAAGGAGAAGAAAAAATAGTAGTATCTTCCTTCGATGTTATTGTGAATGATCATAATTCATAACAATATATTTTTATATTAGTACCTTCGGTGTTCCGTAAATATGCGCACCCTTATTTATTTTATCAATATGAGACGCGAGTCATTTAGCAGAATTTTTGTAGTCGTACTTAAAAGAGTCGAGCGTGAGTAACATCGCGGGGTGTCTCACCGCGAAGAGTGTATTTCCGAAAAACCGCCGGATTTAAATGGCGATGCTCTATTTCGTGCTTGATCTTCGGAGCCTCTGCATTTCGTTGCAGAATGATGTGAAGCAAGTAAGCATAACTGTGATAGAAAATGATCCGATCTCTAGCTAGCCGGGGTCAGTTGAGTATGCGCCGCTGACTCTTTGTCTTCTTTGGTTCTTCCAAGTGCTTATTGCAGCTTGCAAATCTCTACGGCATATTTGTCCCTAGAAACAATAATCCGAATTTCCTCCTCGAAGATAGAATCGGTCTGTGCTATATCCCACGCAGTTCTTCCAGCGAGGTGCTTAATTTTCAGGTAAATTTTTTATCTCTCTCCGTATCGCAAGGACGGCCTATAGCAGTTAATTGCTAACGAGAAATAGTAGAGTTGTTAAGCAGTATATGTGCTTAAATTCTGGTTAATAGGTTCAGGCGGCTTATAGTCCCAGTAGACACTCCTTTCGTCTCGTTGATTTCCACCGCGCCGTAAATGGATTGCCTTCTGTTTCATACTCGCCTCAAATCGATGAGGATGGGCGCACCTTTGGTTGCGGTTCTCTATCCCTTTCTCTGTCCAATTTGCACGCTGGTAGCCAGCATTGCTTACGGAAACTCGGCATGTTACTGAGTGTTTCTGCACCTATTAATTCATTTTCAGATTTGGACATATCACGCCTGATGAACGATCGAGTTTTCTCTGCTCTTGGGGAAAATGATATGAAGATGAAAGTCATCTTTATTGGCTCTAGTTTGCCTGGTTTCCGGTCAGAATCTACGACGAGGGAGACCTTGCTGGTTGGAAAACAGTAACTTCTCTAGTATTGCTGCTTCTCTGGAATTTCAAATCCCTTAGCTAATTATGCTATATTTCTCGAACTGATGACCTCAACAGGAAGCTGCAGATAAAGGTGTTTCTTTTGAATTCGTGTTCCTTGAGCTCAGGTCCAATCAATTTAGCCGTGTATCCGAAAGTCTGATGGATTTTAAAAGACTTATAGGCAATCTTCTTGACTGCTCCGCTGATGTCTATCTTCCAGGTCAACTCACATAATATTTATTAAATGATGTGCTTGTTTTTTGTTATCATATTTCTGTATTGCTAATTTTTTGTTATCATATTTCAGTATTGCTAAAGGAAATCTTCTGCGTGAGATTTTTCTATGATATGTTGTTAATATAAAGTGTGATTTCCTATTACATTTGAAATTCAGTTTGGCAATTGCCTGATATGGGAACAGCTGTTTTATTCAGATGCCGGAATACTGCATGGCCTCGTGAAACGTTGGCTGCAGGATTTAAAACGTGATTTAGACCCACATTTGCAGGCTTGCTTGATCTTCAAGAGGAACATCATTAGTACCATTGACAAGATATTCTGCAGCGCTAGCATGTCTGTTGAGAATGTGACAGATGTTTTAAGTACCTGTAAGGTGCCAAAAACTGTGATCTAGCTGCATTGTCGTTAAACTTGGTATACTTCATGCTTTTTGTCTTATGGTGGCTCGATGATTTATGCTTTGTATGGTCCAACCATATATTTTCTTTACTAACAGGTGATGAATAGTCACTTTAGTGGGATTCTGAGATCTTGATAAGTATTTTGCATCTTATATCGCTGTGCTTTTCTCTTGGTATATATGTATGAGGTGTTCTGTTGCAGTCATATTTTCGTATTTGCGGGCTTATCTCAGCTAGAATTTCTATGATGTTGTTCAGGTGGTTATTTAGATTTGTCTTTGCTTTCCCTTTTCTGGCAGCTAGAAACACGGCACAATTATACATTTTTATGCTGTCTAGCTACTTCAATTGTTTTTATTAGTGTACTTAGAGACATGATTCCATTGCAGCGCAACTTAAAGTTGATGACGATAAAATAACAATATCAACTTCCGGATGGTCAAATGTTGAGCTCAATCGCCTATCAATTGACCTTAATTTAGTGGAAAGGACGAACCTGGCTTCTCTTTGTGAAGGTCAGCTAGCCCTACCCAACTTTTCATCTTCTGAACTATGGTGGAATTTATTAAATTCCGCCTCTTTTAAAGTAATTTGTCAAATGGTTCCATGGTTGTGGTCTCAAACCTATAATTAATGGTGGGTGGATCTGCATCTGAAGGTAATGGTCTAACGTTTAATAAAGTGATACAGATAGTAGTTATTAAATCTTGTGGCATTGTCTAAATGCATGTCTACATCTTGGCTTTTGAAACAGGTGCTATGATGGGTATTCCTTACGTTGTTTTTCCATCACCTAGTCACAACAGAGAAACTGATTCCAAGAAAAATGTCGACTTTCAGTTGAATATACAGCGTGAGTTTATCCGGTTCTGAGGCATTTACTTCTTTAAATGATAAAGTTGTTTAGGATATCAGATTAACCGAACCTGCTATTTCATTGTCTCCAAACTCAGTAATGCCAATTAATAAGGTTCTCTTCCACTGAATTGGATTTTCACTAGCAGTTTTTCAGGCCTTGAGTCAGGCATTGCACCATCTGGATCAAGGTTTAATATGCTGGTCAAATTTTGACATAAACTGCTTGAGGAGAACTGCACTCCGCTGCTACTATGTTCTTCAATCATCTGACAAAGGGTTAATGCTACTACGGGTAAGGAAGTAACACTTTGTTTTGACTGTCATTTTGTGTTTGCATGCAGCCTTTCCCTTGCAATTTATGGGTCCGTTCGCACTTTATTCGTAAACGCAGTATATGTTGCGTTATTATTAACGTCGGTGTGGTTAACAAATCAGAGGACTGGAACCACCTGCAGCTGAAAATAAGTTCCAGTATATATGTGACGCGTGTAAACTTTAATAAAAGCAAAATGACACTGGGCGCGAATTGCTCCAGTCGAACGCACCCTATATATATAAAAATTGGGTCGTCTCTCTTACGATTAATTATATATCATGGGATTCCAGCGGATAGCAGGGGCAGAAGAAATCTCACTCCTTCCTGATACGAATTTCAGTCGTTCTATAACAGAAGAGCTGAGAAATTCTGTGCAAGAGTCCTTGCTGGAGGTTTGGGTTTTCCGCACCTTTCACGATTGCCTTCTTATTCTTTTGAGTCTGTTTTTATACTATTGGATTGAAGATTTTATGTATATTTGCATATTCATATGTAGTCTTTTTTTTTTTTTTGCTTTGTCTAGCTTGAAGTGAAGGACTACAATCCAATTATGCATGTTAGTGGCCTCCATCAAAATCTAAGCATGCTTATAGAAGAGAGCTTACAAGTCAGGTAGCTTTTGTCTTGTTGGCTAGTTGTCTTGCATTGGACTGTGACCTATCCTTTTCAACAATTCATTCTTGAGTTGAGAATGAGGATAATGATAAGAGAAATGGGTACTAGCTTGTTATATTTGTATGTTTCGTTTGTTTGCCTGTCTGTTTGTTTGTTTGATGTTGTGTCCATGTGAACCAATGAAGATGTGGCAATCCGGATGAGACAAGACTTTGTGAACAATCTGATCCTCTACCAGAAGTGTTGGCTGATGATGATGCTGAGGATCAGCAGATGGAGTGCCTTTTAGCTCAAGAGTGGGAGCAACTGGTTGTTGACGACAATTGCAAATTAAGTCATCTTCCTCTGCCGCCTATCATGGAAAGATCCGACAAAGCAGCAAAAGTAGAGCGTGTTCCTCCTTTTGGAGGAAAGCAGCATAGGATTGCAGCCTTAAGCTTAGACAAAACAACCTCCCGAATACTGGAAAGGCTGGAGGCACCAATACAACAACGGCGAAAACAACATCCTCGTCCCCACAATTGAGTAGGTCTTGTGATAAATAACCTAATCCTTCTCATGGCAACAGCGAGGCAATAAATGGTGGTGGCGGTTTTGGCTCCGGCTTCAGATCTCAGCACACGAAGCCTACTTGTAGCGGCGGAATAAAAAAGGAAGCAAATATATAATATTCTTCATTTCAGGTATCTCATGTTGGATCCTAAGCATATTCTTGTCTTCACCTACTTACCTACCTACCGTTCCCAAATTAAGTAAGAAAAAGCGTATACTATTAATCATCAAATGACGATCCATCTAATTCAACAAATTGATGAGGAGGAGAAAGAATTAACAAATAGAAAAAGAAAAGTATGAAAAACTTTAAAGCATCTCATTCGGTGGGGGCAATTGCGTCACTTTATTCAGCACCGCATTAATGGCCACGTCAACCGCATCATCAAACTTATGTAATCTCCCATTAGGATCGGCATATAAGAATCCCGGAAGAAGGTGACGCACGATGTACCTCCTCATAGCATCTTTCTTCCCTTGTGAGATTCTCTGCAACCTCTCAACCACGTTAGTTTTCCACTTTCTCACATCTTCCTGGTCAATAAAGACCGAAAACTTTGACCAGTCATCCGGGTCAGGTAAGTGCCATGGATACTGGTAATAAGCAGTGTATCGGCTGAATACAACCGGGATACAACCGGCAACCATTGCATCAAAGAAGGATTTCCGGGTCGCACTATCCCCGGCCGGCTGGAGACAGAATTCCGATTCCATGAATAGGTTGGTGAGTGTTGTTGGGTGGTGGCAACGGCGGCCGTCTAGTTTACAGTAAAAGAAGTAGCAGGATGATGATGACGCGTTACACGCTGCAAGTTTTATTTTTTGGAAATTTTATGATATACTCTGAAGTTTGAGCCAATTTTTTTCATTACGAGATATTCCAGAGGTTTCATTTTTTTTACGATATACCCTGAGGTTTCATTTTCATTACGATATACCCCTGAGGTTTAAATTTTATTACAAGATGCCCCTCAGTTCAGATTTGGATATATTATATTTGTCATATCCTCATTTTACCCTCGCACCATATGCCCCGTAACACGGGTTTATGGTCAAATTTTTAAAAAATTTAAAATATGAACAAAATGCACAGAAAAATAAAGATCAATTAAAATTTTAATTCAATTTTAAAAAACATAAATAAAAGTATAAAAATAAATTAAAAAAAAATTAGAATCATAAAAACTTTAAAATAAATAGAAATGACCAAACAACAAAAAAATAATCTATTTAAAAAACTTATATTGTTACATAATTTAAAAACTATTATAGTAATTATATTTAAAGAACAAAAAAATGATTTTTATACTTTATTTTTCTAATTTAAAATAATGATTTTTTCTATTTATTTTATGTAATTGTTGTTTTAATATTCTTCATATTATTGTTATACTTTTTACAATTTTAATACATATCTAGGTAACTCCTGTTTATTTTTCAAAATAATTTATTTTTTTAGTCATTTCTATTTATTAATTTTTTTGTTTTATGTTTATTTAATTATACTCATTTTTTAATATTGATTTCAAATTTTATATGAACTTTAATTTATATGAGCATTTTATTTAAGTTTCAAATTCAAACAAAACTTTGACCATATATCCCTGATGTTATTGCGGGGCATATGATTTTAAGCCACCGCTATAATAGTTTTTACATTATGTAACAATATAAGTTTTTTAAATAGATTATTTTTTTGTTGGTTAGTCATTTCTATTTATTTTAAACCTTTCATGATTCTATTTTTTAATTTGTTTTTATACTTTTATTTATGTTTTTTAAATTGAAATAAAATTTTAATTGATCTTTAATTTTTATGTGCATTTTGTTCATATTTTAAATTTTTTAAAAATTTGACCATAAACCTGTGTTACGGGGCATATGGTGCGAGGGTAAAATGAGGATATGACAAATATAATATATCCAAATCTGAACTGAGGGGCATCTTGTAATAAAATTTAAACCTCAGGGGTATATCGTAATGAAAATGAAACCTCAGGGGTATATCGGAAAAAAATGAAACCTTGGGGTATCTCGTAATGAAAATGAAACTTTGGGGGTATCTCGTAAAATTCGCTCAAACCTCGGGGGTATATCGTGAAATTTCCCATAATTGGGGCTGTAAGCCATTTTATTAAGTAATTCCTGGAGAACCAGGTGGATGGGATTTATGGGCCTCATTAAAACCCTTCTAAGTAAAACCCTGTGGGATAAAAACTTAGAAGGGAAAAAGAGTACCCCACATCCAAGTACAAGCCTAGGGGTCCAACTAGGGACTAAGAGCGCCGCAAGGGGCATACTCGCATCAAATGGAAACAGAACAAGGCACAAACTTACAAAGCACACAACACCAAATATACTCAGCTACACATTCTACAACTACGAACCTAGCAAAAGCACATAAACACCGTGAGTTGGCTTTCCACATTCTACAAGTAATCTCTTAGAGATGAAATTCCAATGAATGAGTTGTAAGGTAAGGGGAGGCCACTCCACCAAACCTTTGTCCATCTCCAAATTCCTAACTTGGTATGCAGCACGATGCGATCAATATCACATGTTTCACCCTTGAAAATTGTACTATTACGCTGCATCCAAATATAATACACACCATAGTAAAAGGTAGATTTCCAAGCCCTCTTTGCCTTACCTGTCAGAGGGAGTGCATACCAATCCTTATAAATTTCCTCAACTTGATCCTTGAAGTGAAAAGACACATTCCACCATCTCAAGATAAGGGCCCAAACTTTCAAAACCCTAGGATAATGAAATAATACATGCTCCACACCCTCCATTGCTCGCCTGCACCATGGGCATAAGCTTTGCCCCAACGGTATGACATCCCTCTCAAAGAGAAGTTCTCTAGTCACTAAATGCCTTATGAGAGTAAACCAAAGAGTCATGCCTACCCTTGGTTCACAAAGGCCTTTCCATATTTGGTTTATTCCTTCAGGTGAGATATCAGAAGTCTCCATGTTCACCGCTGATAAGTGTCCAAAATGAGCATGTTTTATAGGTGTATTTTGTGTATAATATTAGCACTTTTCTTGCTCATTTCTCCACTTCGGTTAGTTTTCCTCTAGTTTATGTTTTATTGTCTATCTCACAAATTTATTGGTTAAACATGAGGAAAACCAAGCTGGGAGTAAAGTAGACAAAGAGATGAACGCATAGACGCAAACGGCTCAGAAAACGGAGTCCAAACGAAGAATCTAGAGCCGGTCAAAATTTGTAGAACAAAATAAGTCACGACCTCACAGCAACCGCATGGCATTAAGCGGACGGAGACGCGGACGAGACTAGAGGCAACCGCCTCTGTGTCCGCCTAAAACAAGGCGGACATGAGTGAGTTCGAGAGGCGGACGTGAGTGAGGTACTCATGCGGACGTGAGTGAGTTAGCCAGCGGACTCTCCTTTGTAACCGCCTAAAACGAGGCGGATGCCCACGCGGACAGGAAGCGGGCGTGACTAAAAATCAGCGCGCGCCAGTTTTCTTCTTCGCTTGTCGACTTCGCTCGTCGACTTCGCTCGTTGACTTCGCCCATCGACCTGTCTGCAACTTATCCATCTACTCTTCACGCGTTCTGTCCCCTGAGCAATCAATGAGCAAATCTCTTCACGCGTGATCCAGCTCTATCTTCAATCTTCCTTTCCTCTATATAAACCCACGAGCCTTCTGCTTCCAAGGAGACATCCACCACCCAACATACCACTTCACCACACATCACACGTTCATCCCATTTCTCTTCTCCCATCTTCTCCATTTTATTTATTTCACATTCCACCATATTCACCTCTAGTCCTATGTATACAAAATAGCAGAACGAATGCAGGAGTGACTACAGATGATTTCTACTACTCTTGTTTCTGTTTATCTATTTAATATGTTAGGCTAGAATATTTATACTCTATGAATGGTTATTATGTGTTTGTATTAATTATGCAATATTTTTACTGGTTTTATTTAAATACAGTTTGTTATGATTAAAGCTTATCTCTCGCCTTTTTAATAAATGTCATGAGTTTATTAAACTGCTTGCTAAGTCTATTTTGATCAGACCGGTGATAAATAGATAGGTTAATTAAGCCGTAAAACTGGAGGAAACTTGTTATGATTTAATAAGTTAGTATTCAGTTGCAAGAATAAAATTCCTCATACTCCTCTGCCGTCCACCAGTGGGTGCTTGAGTTTTCATCGGACCCTGCATAACTGGAACGAGTTCTTATGAGTTTTCATCGGACCTTAAGATAATAACAGGAATCTTGCCAAATTATTATATTAAACCAGTAGAGATAGCATAATTGAGCAGATTATAATAACATGACCCAGAGTCCCGTTTAGTTTATTTGTTAACTTAGTTTATTTCCTCTTTCCTTTTCATTTATAATACAAGTCAATTAATCCCCCCTTTTTGTGACACGCTTAGGTACTATAATATGCACATTAGTCCCACGGTTCGATATCCGGTCGCTTACATTTCACTATACTACCACGACCGGGATTTGTTTGCAGCCCGACGTTTATTTTGAGTTTTTAATTTCCTTTCTTTTATTTTTACACCAGTTTAACCACTCAGATATACACGTCTGCAACCGCGTATAAAGAAGAGGTTGTTTCCTTCTTGATTGAGCACTTACCTCTTGAAGACCATGGACACTCATCGGGGGCATGTGTAGATGAAGGCGAGCTGGTTAATGCTTCATACATCTGAGCAACTACATCTTCCTCATAATCAAAGAGATTACGACGCCATTTGAAGCACCACTCCCAAGATCCATTTTCCCACGATCCCATCTGGGCTACTGCACAGTGTTGCTGCAAACTTATGTGGAACAACCGGGGGAATCTGGTTTGGAGCGCTCCAGCATTGGTCCAGTTGTCATGCCAAAACAGCGCATCCTGTCCATTATTTAGAGTGATTCGAACCTTCTCTTCAAGGAGTGACTGAAGGTGAGTGTTTTTTGTTGTGGCTTTTACAATTGAGGCCCATGGCCCCCTACATCGAGCTGCCCTCTCATTCAATTCACACCGTGTGCAAGCCATTTCTCATATGATATATTGAATTTACTACTCTTTTCCATAGAGGTTTGGAATTTATTGCATAGC
>CM041779.1:283300492-283316052 GCA_023374045.1 Limonium bicolor
AGTGTTCTTTCTATGCCTTTGTGCTGAGCCTTCAGTGATCATCTACTTTGTTTCCTCTGTTAGCGAGTTAACCAGTGTATTCTGAGTGTTAGCTTTGTGAGTGTTCCCTTCTGTGTCTCAAAGCTATGTGTTAGTAATCTTCTGTTTCTCCTTCTGTCAGTCAATCAGCAGTTAGTCCTGACTGCTGGCCTTGTGAGTGTTCATTGTTTTCTGGCACTACAAGTGCATTTGTTCACATTCTGGTTTCGTCGAATTTCGAGGACGAAATTCTTTTTAAGGGGGGTATATTGTTATACCCCAGATTTTTTTTTATTTCCTTTCTGATTCGCAAAGGGAGTTGTGCTATTTTGTAATCTTATATTAGATTGTCTATGACATTCTCCTAATGTCATATGTTAGCTTGTGGAATGAGGGCTAAAGATGTCCTTTTGCATTCTATTAGTAATTAAAGAGTTAAGGACTTATTTCTTATTTTATTATTTCCTAACTCTCCTTTCTCAAATTTCTATTCACGATCAATTCCTCCTTCCACTATCCTGACGTTCTCTCGCACGACGGTTCTTCCTCGCTCTCCATAACCTCCCTTTGCTCTTCTCCCCTCTTTCAATCTCCTTCCTGTAAATTGATTGCTAGAGATCCGCCAGTGGAATTTTGTTCGTCTATCAGTCATCAATCAAGTTTGGTTTGTAAATTCCGGTTCTCTTCTCCGTTGAGTTTTCCTTTCCCTTTTCTGATTTTGATTTTGTATTTTGGGAGTGGTTCAATTCGAGGGATTGTCATTCGAGAGGAGATTCGAGGAGTCTGATGTGTAGAGTCCTCTGAGATTGCATTGCTACGGATGTCAGGTAGGTGGTAGATGGATTCAGTTGTGTATGTTCACCCACGGGGGTTCCGATTCGGTTTCTGTATGTGAATTCTTTGACTCTCTGATTGGTGATGTTTCTTGGCTGATTTTGATGTGCATTTGATGCGTTAAAACCCCATGGATGTATGTTTTCGACTGGCTATTTTGATACAATAAGTTATGTATGTTTAGTGGGGGATTTATGGCTTGGTTCTGGCTGTTTTCCGTAATCGATTTTGCAGTTTTCGCAGTGTCCGAACATCGGTCCGAACATTAAAGTTTGGACATCATACGCCGGCAGATTTTCAGACTCTCGGTTTATGTCCGAACGTGCAAGGTCGGACGCATGTTCGGACAAGCTATTGTTTTTGGCTTAACTTTTTCGTCTGAGCTCCGTTTTGAGTGCCGTTTGCGGCGTTGGATTCCTCTTTTCGAGTACTATCTGTTTTGATATGTTTTAGCACATGTATATGTGTACTTTGGTTTGAAAATCTTTGATAAGCCTTTGAACTCTCATTTACTCTAAAAGTGAGTTTCAGCTTCTGACTTTGGTTTTGACTTTCGTATTTCATTGTCCTTTGCTTAAGACTTCTGTTTCAGCTTATGAATTCTATTTTTGATTGTATTAAACCTTGGGCTTGGGTGTTAGCGCTCAGTAACGCCCTCTGTTCTGTTTTGATTAAGCTTATGCTTTCTGCTCTAGTCTGATAAAGAATTTCGTTCTGTTCTGTATAAGGCTTTGATCTGCTCTGAAAGCTTCTGTTTTGGGACCTAGTATCTCTGTATCTAAACCATGGATGGCTGGTTTAGCTATCTCGTAGCGCGCTGCGTAGGACGTCCTTCTGTTTCACGGGTGATGTTCCCCGTTCTGTTCACAAGTGTTCCACCTGTTCTGTTTATGAGTGAGGTTTCCTCGTTCTGTTCACGAGTTGTTACTCGTTCTGTCTGTATGCTTTGAATGCTAGTGTCCCACTTCTGTTTGGATTCCGTTCTACTGTTTTGACAGACTACTGTGTGCTTTCTGTCCTTTGGAAACCTCTGTTTGTTTGTACTGCTGCCGCCTGCTCTGTCTGATTGCAAACTCAGATAGGCTGCTGTGTGCTTCCTGTCTGTTGAGGATTTCTGATTTTGTAAGTGCTCTACTTCGTCTGCTCTATCTGTATTTGATTTGAGACGGTCTGCTGTGTGCTTACTGTCTTCTGCTAAGTTCTGGATTTTGCTAAGCTTCTGATTTTGCTAACCTTCTGATTGTGTTTAAGCTTTTTGAGTTTGTTAAGCTTCTGATTTCGTCAAGCTTTCAGCTTCAGTTTACCTTATGCTATTAAGTGTATGTTTTGACCATCACTTAGCTTTTTGTGTTTTAGACTTCTGTCTATTTGAAAGACTTCTGTTTTGTCTCTGCTTTCGCTCTGGCTAAGCGCTTTCGTATATGTATATATATGTATGTTCAGTATCTGTTTTGAGCATGCTCAGCTGATGAAGTTTATCACATGCTGAGCAATAGTTTTGCTCACCCCTATCTCCGTCTGATTTGCAGGTTTTAGTTCGTGCTTGGAGATTCAGTTTCAACTTTTTGTCTTGGCATTTGAGTTTTGTATTCAGCTTGTTTGGCCATGGTGCCCAGTTGTAATTAGATTATGCTTTGTATTTCAATTTGGCTTCCGCCTATGTATTGTAAAGACATGTTGTAATCTTTTATTTGGTAATATATGAGCATTAGTTCTATTTTGGGGTTTCGATAGTGTAGCCTTGTGTGTCTTAGGTAATAAGTGCGCGACGTGTAACGGTCTCTCAACCAGGGTGGTTTTGGGGTCGTTACAAAAGTGGTATTTGTTCACTTTTTACTTTTTTCTTTGTTGACTTTTCAACTCTTTCTATTCTAATTAGCTTACTAATAGAAAGGGGGTGGGTGAGTCATACCCAAGAAAACCGGCCCCACTAATTACTAGACGGGGCGTTTTCATCTTTTCACAAAAAGACGCTTGTTAAATTTACCCGGTTTGGCACTATTCATTAACTGGGCCCATTTTTCGGATTTTTATCGTTTCTTTAATTTTAATGGTTCTTAAGCTGCCGTTAATACTTAATTATAGTTATATAGTCAACTATAATTTTTACGGGTGTGTTTGACCACTTAAAGTCACATTTTCGGGTTTTCTCGAGAAACGTGCTTGAAGGTACCGTTAGCGTTTTAACCCATTTTTTGGATCCGTTTTCTACGGGAATTGTTCCAACGTACTAATTAGGCATAATTAAGCCTTAGGAATTCATCTCGGACCCTAACGAGATCATATATGAAATACCCCAAATTATTAAAGCATGGATTAAATATTTAATCACATTAATTACGGCCTAAACATGCCTTAAAAGTCAACTGAGAACAACAGTGGTCAACACAAATCAAGATGTTGCACCCTTTGACTGCTAAGGGTAAATAAATACCCAAATGAACTACTTAGGACCTAAAAATTTGTCCTAAGCATATTAACACATTACTAAACATATTATAACCGTTGGACAACACTCCAACACAAAGAAAAAGCATTTACATGCTTCAAGGTCAAAAAGGGCAAAAAGGTGCTCTAGGAAAACCTTAAAAATCAAATGACCTTTAAATGATATAAAATCGAATACTGTTGGAGAAATATGTGACTACTTCTACCTAGGCAGTGTACCTAATCGTTTTGCGGGATAGTGGATTTGTGGGGTTGTCGTACTCTTGGGGACCTCGCTGTGGATAACTGACAGTGGATTAAATTTACTGAGACTTCTAATAAATAGATTTTATCATTTTTTAAGGAGAAGAATTAATAGAAAACCTAACCTAAAACAATAATAAATTAGAATAAAACAAAATATTAAAAATAGGAATTATAAATCTTTTTATTTTTGAGAAAGCATCCCGGGTTGTTCTGCTCACCTATTTTATCAATTATATTAATATAAACTTCACCACTTAAGTAATAAACCCAGAAACTATAAATAATTCGTTGACGACTAAATCTAACGAACCCTAACCAGTTGCTAGAACTAGCAGCAGACTAATGCTCTAATCCGGACACAACCAATCGCATAAAGAACAGCTTCTATTTGAGACTAATTAACCTATAGGCCGGATCAGGCTTCTAGCTGTTAATCAGGTTTAACTTCCCACGTCTTGTTTACTATCTCAGCTCTCGCATGTTGATTAGAAAACTACAAATATTGCTTTAATAATTGATCAGAGAATTAAAGTAGATGAAGAACTGGAATTAAACTACTACTTTAGATAAAATCATAGTGGAAAGCTTAACATAACATAATTATATAAAATAGGCTCGCATCCCAAACCTGGGAGGGCTTAAGTTTATTAATTAAACATAACTATATATATAAACAACATTTTAACAAATAAGAGAAAGGGTAGAGAAAACTCCAGCTAGCAAGTTGACTCTGAATCCTAGCTCCGCCTCTGTATCCACGTCGTCCGTAATAATAATACTAATTAATGGCAGTGATGTGGTGTGGTGGAAAAACAAATAAAAATGGAGAAAACGGGGAGAAAAGAAATGGATGTGGAGAGCGAGTGTGGTGGTTGCTCCGGAGAGCTGATGTGAACGAGTGTGGTGGGCTTTGGATTAAAGAAGGGATAATTTAGAATGGAGATGGGCGTCGGTTTTTATAGGCAGAAGAAATGAGAAGCAAACAACAGAGGGACGGTGCAGTAGGTGTTGGAGTTGATTGAGCAGATCCGCGAAGATTTGCAGTCAGAGAATTGATTGGAGACAGACAGGGCCGCTGTCACGCGTGCACAAATTAAGGTGGGCGCCGTCGATATTAATGAAGAGCAGTTCGAGTGCGGCGCCGCGAAAGGAGAAAGAAGAAGACGCCGCGAAGAACGAAGACAAATTCGATTTTATTCTCATCCGCGTGCCCAGTACGCGTGTGCGTCCGCTTCATATTCAGGCGGACGTGTATGTGTAACTCTCTCGCGGTCCGCTCCTTACGTCCGCTTCACCGTCCGCGTCCTTTCCAGGCGGACGTGCCTCTCTTGTCTGCGTCCTTTCCATGCGGTTGTCATAGGCGGTTGTTATGCGATATTATATATATATATACCGATGTACTGCAATCTTCAACCGGCTCCCGATTCTTCGTTATAAGTCTGTTTTAGTCGCCGTTTGTTGCGTTGGAAAGCTCATGAGATAAACTATCCATTTACATGGCTTTTTCCTACATTTAACACATAAAATATATCAATTCATATTAAAACATAAATCTAGGAAAATGATATGATAAGTGAGAAATACGACACAAATTGCTATGAAAATAGGAAGAATTAAAGTCCTAAAAGTAGATGTATTTCTCGCTTATCAAACTTCCTCACACTTAGCTTTTGCTTGTCCTCAAGCAAATAGAGAATAAATATATCTCTAAGGCCGTAGTGTCAAACCTCAGAATTAAACAGATGCAAAACAGAGTAAGCAAAGTGACAATCAAAAGAATAGTTCTGCTCGTGGTTGTAGGTTTTCGCAAACAGTGAAAAAGAATAGATTTTTTTTTTTAAAGCATGGATAAGTTAGACTACAAAATCTGAATGTAGATTAACTTGGGATCTTCCACCATTTCTTTCCTTTAACCTTTGGATGACAAGGGGTGTGAAGTAACGCCTTATTCCGCGATACCTTTCAACACCACATACTCATGATCAAAAACAAAAAAATAAACTGCAATTAACTCTTTTCGTATGCAAAAACATTCTTCTTCAAGAAATATATACAACACAATTGAATAATTGCGAATTGCAGAGTTTTTTCGTAACCCAGACTTTTCTCTCTATCCTTGTAACGGTGTTGGGCCAACTATCCCAGATCACGAGACCTTAGGTAGATAGGTGTTAAGGCACCCCTAGAACTTAATAACCGGATAGACGAGGCCTGCTTTTGTAGGAAAATTTTGATCGCGGAGTACCTTGCCTTATCCTTTCATTCCAAACTTTCATATCATTTCCAAAATCCCAAGATAAACTAATTCAGTTTCCCCAATCAACTTAATCCACCAAATTTCAGTGAAAACAGATTAATTTTAATAAAACTAAACAATCAAACAGCCTAGAGCAAAAAGATTCTTGAGGTGGCCACCTGGCTTTACTTCAAAATTTATGCAAAAATTTTCACCCAAGAATTCAACATTTATAAGCACTCAGAGCAGTGATTCCCTCAATGCAAGAAGACAATTAAAAATGTGTGGCATTAAGTGCAACTGGCATATTTTCAGGGAAAGGTCTAAACTTCCTCACACTTAAGAGGAGCAATGTCCTCATTGTTCATAAAATAATCAAGAAAAGACCTTTCAAAATATGCCAGACTCATGAAGAATTTCATTCAGGACAATCATGGACTGATATAATAATAATCATTAAGCATGATAGACTGGACACAAACATTTAAAATAAAGAAACTGAAACTCCCCTGATATCGTAGATTGAGGAAGGTGTCCTTCCTCACACTTAAGTGCGAACAATGGGGGTAGTAGCGTTCCTCACACTTGCGTTCAAGTCAGTGTCCAGCCTTGGAGTTCTTCAGATACCATGATAAGAATTTCACCTGCACACACTACCCAAAAATAAATGCTAAAAAGCGTTGCATGAAAGCATAGACACCATTTCCACTTCCCTTTTTTTTTTTGTAAAATATAATATAGAAATAATGTGGGGTACAAAATTAAAATAATAATAATAATAATAATAGGATAATAAAGTTTAACCACTGGGTTGCCTCCCAGTAAGCTGCCCGTAGTTTTAGTCTTTGGCTAGACTATCGCTTCGTTATCCTAGATCAAAAATAAAAGTAGACAATACCTTTGCCAGGAAAACGAAGGTAGTAATAGAAAGCAAACCACCTGGATCAAAACAAAACGTTACTTCGGCAAATAAAATTGGTAAATGAATACTCCACAAAACCTGGTGTTTGAGGAGGTACTGCCGGTAGCGTAGTTTTAACAGGAGACCAGGTGTGATTGGCTTTTCTTCCTCAAATTGGAGGATGTAAATATCCTCCTCTTGCTGTTGAGGCTTATGGAGGCAGGATGGAAGTTGATGAGAGACCGGTGGTAGTGGTGTTCCTTTCTCAGATTCGAGGATGTAAATTTCCTCTTCCGGTTGGTGAGGCTCAACAGGATATCGCTCTTCCAGCTGGTTGACCGGCTCAGACACAATATCTTCGAATTTTAATTGCTCCTCCTGTGTTGGGGATGGAGATGGGGGAAGATTGTAACTCTCAGACATTTGTTCTAACTCGGCGTCGGAGAAAAATGTCCTGAGAAGTTTCTTTATCTCCTCATCAGAACTTGTAGCTTCAATAATATCTGGCTCGAATTGGTCTTCACTCCTTGGAGTCACCACTGGAATTTCTTCTGGTGGCTCGACCATACTTGAGAGGAATTCATCTAGCCCTTGTGTAGATTCCTGCTCGTTCTGATTGAAGTAGTAATACCCCAACTGAGCTTCGTTGTATTGTGCGTTAGCCTGGTTGACTTCCCACCAATACGGCTCTCGATTTGATGGTTGAGGTGGTTGATAATCCTTGACCAATCTTTGATATGAGGATATTTCCTCTTGCATTCGTGTCCATTCCAGATTGATCAACAATCTTCTCACCTCATCGTGGCTGCTCTCCATTGTCAGTAATTATCCTATAAAAACAAAAAACAAACCAAGTAGAATAGAAAATAAAAAGAAAAGAAACACAAAAACAAAATTAACTAAATATAATAACAAAGACAAGCAAATTATAAATAAAAAGAGAATTACTAAAAATATAACACAGATAAAATAAAGATAAAAATGAAAATAAACGAAAACACAAATAAGGTAACAAAAATGGATAAAATAAAGAGACAAAAATAAAATAATGAAACACACGTAAACACATGAAAACTACAAAATCGAATTCAAGTAACAATAAAAGATAAATAAAAATTATAACAAAAGATGAAATTAAAGTCAAACAAAAATGAAAAGTATACGCAACCTAATGTAAGTACAACGAAAACAAGGAAAATATTAATAATAAAAATAAAAGAAGAAAAACTATAATAAAATCTCAATAAAATTTAAAAACTATCAATTAACCGTGCTGGAGGTCCCCGGCAACGGCGCCAAAAACTTGTTGGAGAAATATGTGACTACTTCTACCTAGGCAGTGTACCTAATCGTTTTGCGGGATAGTGGATTTGTGGGGTTGTCGTACTCTTGGGGACCTCACTGTGGATAACTGACAGTGGATTAAATTTACTGAGACTTCTAATAAATAGATTTTATCATTTTTTTAAGGAGAAGAATTAATAGAAAACCTAACCTAAAACAATAATAAATTAGAATAAAACAAAATAATAAAAATAGGAATTATAAATCTTTTTATTTTTTAGAAAGCATCCCGGGTTGTTCTGCTCACCTATTTTATCAATTATATTAATATAAACTTCACCACTTAAGTAATAAACCCAGAAACTATAAATAATTCATTGACGACTAAATCTAACGAACCCTAACCAGTTGCTAGAACTAGCAGCAGACTAATGCTCTAATCTGGACACAACCAATCGCATAAAGAACAGCTTCTATTTGAGACTAATTAACCTATAGGCCGGATCAGGCTTCTAGCTGTTAATCAGGTTTAACTTCCCACGTCTTGTTTACTATCTCAGCTCTCGCATGTTGATTAGAAAACTACAAATATTGCTTTAATAATTGATCAGAGAATTAAAGCAGATGAAGAACTGGAATTAAACTACTACTTTAGATAAAATCATAGTGGAAAGCTTAACATAACATAATTATATAAAATAGGCTCGCATCCCAAACCTGGGAGGGCTTAAGTTTATTAATTAAACATAACTATATATATAAACAACATTTTAACAAAATAAGAGAAAGGGTAGAGAAAACTCCAGCTAGCAAGTTGACTCTGAATCCTAGCTCCGCCTCTGTATCCACGTCGTCCGTAATAATAATACTAATTAATGGCAGTGATGTGGTGTGGTAGAAAAACAAATAAAAATGGAGAAAACGGGGAGAAAAGAAATGGATGTGGAGAGCGAGTGTGGTGGTTGCTCCGGAGAGCTGATGTGAACGAGTGTGGTGGGCTTTGGATTAAAGAAGGGATAATTTAGAATGGAGATGGGCGTCGGTTTTTATAGGCAGAAGAAATGAGAAGCAAACAATAGAGGGACGGTGCAGTAGGTGTTGGAGTTGATTGAGCAGATCCGCGAAGATTTGCAGTCAGAGAATTAATTGCAGATAGACAGGGCCGGCGTCACGCGTGCACAAATTAAGGTGGGCGCCGTCGATATTAATGAAGAGCAGTTCGAGTGCGGCGCCGCGAAAGGAGAAAGAAGAAGACGCCACGAAGAACGAAGACAAATTCGATTTTATTCTCGTCCGCGTGCCCAGTCCGCGTGTGCGTCCGCTTCATATTCAAGCGGACGTGTATGTGTAACTCTCTCGCGGTCCGCTCCTTACGTCCGCTTCACCGTCCGCGTCCTTTCCAGGCGGACGTGCCTCTCTTGTCTGCGTCCTTTCCATGCGGTTGTCATAGGCGGTTGTTATGCGATATTATATATATATATACCGATGTACTGCAATCTTCAACCGGCTCCCGATTCTTCGTTATAAGTCCGTTTTAGTCGCCGTTTGTTGCGTTGGAAAGCTCATGAGATAAACTATCCATTTATATGGCTTTTTCCTACATTTAACACATAAAATATATCAATTCATATTAAAACATAAATCTAGGAAAATGATATGATAAGTGAGAAATACGACACAAATTGCTATGAAAATAGGAAGAATTAAAGTCCTAAAAGAAGATGTATTTCTCGCTTATCAAATACCATGATCAAATATCATGTAAGGAGCACAACAAAACCGTTGTCAAAGAAAACCAAGCTCAGAAACACCAGGCAACACAAAATGTGCGCTAAAACTCCTTAAAGCACGTTTTTGTGAAATTGTCTTTTAAATGGGCTAAAAGGTTATAAATACCTTTAAATATAATAAAATATCATATTATATGATATTAGGAATTTAATTCCAGAAATTTACGAATTTTTACAAAATTAATATTAAAATATTAATAAAACCCTGAAGTGGGCCCGCATGAGTCAAAATGACCAAGTTTGGTCAATGGGCAGTTAATGACCCATTTTCCCTTGTGGAAATTGGCTGGCAAGGAGGTGGGAAGACAGCATAAGTCTTTGATTGACAATAATGCTACCTAATACAACCAAGAATAGTAAAAAGGTTACTTTTCTTACCTTTTTCAATAATAAAGCTCATTTCCAAGCTTCCCCCTTCCTCTTGTCTGATTCTCTTCATTCCAACCGAGATCCCTCCCTTCCTTGAAGCTCGCAAGTCTGGTTCTTGAGTTAGGAAGGCAGTTCATACTCTTAAGCTCTTAAGGTAAGCTTTTAATGTCATTTTTAGCTCTTTTTCTTCATCTCTTCACTACCAACACCTAGATTTCGTGTCTCATCAATTCCTATGGCTTATTCTCAGTGTTCTAAGGTTAGAAAAAGAGCTAAACTCGGTTGAGACCAGTAGAGGGACCAAGGTTGTTCAAATCTACATTTTAAGGTAAAAATGTGCTTTAAGCTCATAACTTTTGATTCCCTTCAAGTTCGGCTGTGAAACTTTGGTCATAGCCTCATCTTCTTCTCCTTTTCATGTGGAATCTGTTGTTTAGCCATTTGGAGCAAGGATGGCCGAGATCCAAAGGAAATACCCTCTTTTAAGGCATCTTTCCAAGGTAAAACCTAACAACAAGGTAGCATTTCGAGATCTAACTATTTCCTATGTCAATATGGTGGATCTAACACCTTTTGGTGTGTTTGGTTCAGGTCGAAACCACTTAGAACTTCCCTTGCACTCTTAAGGTAATTTTTGCCTTAAATCTTACATTAAATTACTTCTTATGGTTAGATCTTGCTTGGAGACTAACTAGGCCTTGTTTTCTGTTTGAAAACATGTAAAACAAGCTGTGGAGAATTTCTACTTAAGGTGGCCGAACCAAACAAGGATTACCTAAGCTAAATCAAGGTATAAATCACTTAAACATTAACTTTGCTAAGTTAAAAATGTTCTAAGCTAATTCTAATATTATTGCCATGAGTGAAGAGGTGAAATAAGGTCTTGTTTGACCTTAAAATGTTTAAGGAATGGTTTAATAAATTTTATAGCTAATTAAACAAGCATAATTGTCAAATTTAAGACATTATGTGGAAGTTTGGTAAATAAATGAAGAATATATGGTGAGGCCGAAAATTTATATGTATTTTGGGACATTTATGTGTAATTTATTTTGCAAGCCAATGTTTGTAATAAGGCCATGTATTTTAGGCCATTTTATTTATGCATTTACAAGCTTTTAATTAAGTTTAAGTAGTATAAATGCATTACCGAAAATAAATGGGGTCTTAGGTGTAATTAAATTAAATTTGGGGGCTTTAGAATAATAAGGCCGAAAATTAGAGGTAAAAAGGAGTTAAAATAAAGTTTATAAGATTTTATAAAGTTTTGGGGTTAAATGGTGATTTCTAGAAAATTTGGGTGCAAACCGTAATTATTAGGAATTAATGGTCAAGGAAATATTAAGGAGGTCAACATTGACCATATGCTAGGTTTTGACCAAAATAAATAAGTTAGATAACTTATTTAAGGTTTTATAATAAGTTATGTATTTAATGGTAATATTTTTATAACATATGTGGTAAATATGTTATTACCAAAAATAAAGGGTGTACAATGGTATTTTAAACACCCATGGGCTATTAGGAATTTTTAGGAATTTATTTGGTGGATTTTGGAATTAAAATAAACTATATATGTATAATATATAGTTAATATGTCATTATGACACTTTGGAGAAAAATAGATGGTGGAATGGTAAATATCAAAAGTATATGGGTTAATAAGGATATTTATAACCCTTTGGTGGAATTTGGTGATTTTTAGAATTATTAAGAGAATTTATTAAGATATGTGTATAAAATATGGTTTTAATGATATGGAAGAACTATGTGTTATAAATAGGGCCAAATGGCAATTATAGAATAGCACAAGGGCTGTTCGGAATTTACAAAAAATAACCATAGGTTATACTCTTTTATAAGTTGGAAATGTTATATTAAATGGTATATATAACATGGTAAAAAGAAAGGGGTGATTTTGGTAAATAAAGGAAACTATGGTTTATGGAAAAGAATAAGATTTTCTTATGGTGCCTGAGAGGCAATAATAAATGGTTTTGTATAAAAACTATAGGTTATAAGTTAAAGGGAATAAAAATATCACATAGTATGATATTAGTATATGGTATAACATTACATAATGTTATGTGGTCAAAACGGAATTTAAATTAAGATAAGGGCTATACTGAGTTAATAAGAGTGGAAAGATGAATTTTAGACTAAGGTCTATAATGTTATAAATGTTATGACAATGATATGGTTTAGATGGAATTAATATAAGGAAGGGTACTCACATAAAATAATGTGACAACTATAAATAAATGAGATTTATAAACTAAGGTGTTTATGGAACAAACCTTAGGAGTTGTAATTATACAATATAAGATGTTACATGATATTAGGATAATAATCTTAATATAAGTTGTATAATATAATACGACTAATGGGAAAAATCATCTAATAAAAGATGATAAAATGTAACATAAAATATAAGAGTTTATGAAACTCATGAGAATTACCTACGTGGTAAAATATATATACATACACAAGAATAATGTATATAAGGTGGATAAATATATTTGGTTGGAAACCATATGATTTAATGGTGGTGGTTATTTTTTTTAAAAAAAATATATAGTTACGAACTATAAGTTATGAATTTTAAAATGCAATATAATATAAGAATGCATGCATACATGCAACTATAGGTTACGTACCTAAACTAGATGTGGATAAGATTAAAGGAAATATAAGGAATTAAACTTAACAGTTGAATGTTTTGACGTACACGTTTTAAGTAACAAAGCCGACTGTTTTAGAGAAACCTGTAACAAACAACTGTAGAAAACAGGGGTGAACTGTCGGGGTTACTTATTATTCGGAAATACCGGATGTAGTTAGTCATAGAGACTGACTTATAGTTTTATTACCGTTTAGAGTATACTTCTGACAAGGACGCTTGACGGGCTAACGGACTGCACGGAGCATAGGATCTTGCTGATTCATACTCCACCGTAATACAGTCAGGGTGAACGGTATGTAAAGGGGTTTGATCCGAGTTGTCCTAAGGTTGCTCCTTGGGCTCGGATTTGGTTGATATAACTTGTATGTTGTTATGAGTCTCTGATTGTCTCCGAGGACTTCCTCAGTTCAGACTTCTGTGTGATCTGTGATAAGATTGATTGTCTGAATGTGTTAATTAATATGCATGAATTGTATATTTATAGCTGCTTATTATTTACTGTTGTTGAGTTAACAGTATCGGTTCGTATATATGAACCAATATATAAAAACGAACTAGCGGCTATGGTGCTATCTTATATGAAATATAAGGAACGTAAGTAAAACGTTGTAGCACTATGATAATAACATATACATATTATCTGAGACTTTTATACGGAGCATTGGCCTTTCTATACGCCGCTCTTGTATCTAGCACTGGATCCCGAGTTTACAGACTCCGGATTGGACTAATGACCTTAGTCTGCTGTGTTAGAAAATTTGGTAATGCGATGCGATGGTATAATTAATTAATTAATGGAATGGAAGTAAAGCCAAGAGGATGTGGCTCTTGGTGCGCGTTGTGATCACAAAAACGATACCAGGATGTCCGCGTACGGGTCCGTAAGTATCAAGAAAATTTCCCGTGAGCTAGAATGGCTCGTTGGTCGGAGACTCTACCGTTGGAGTGGCTACTGCCGTGGGTGACCCGCCATAATATATGGGTAACTAGAGACATGTCGTTTTAACGAGACATTGTCACTAGGTATAACTGAACAACTAAAACAATTGAGACTTATACAGTGGCGAACAAAACCATGGGCGAGACTTTATACTTGTTTATTATTCTCGTTGTTTCGCTTTGTTGTTCATCGGTTAAACTTGTGGTTATTTTATTGTGTGTTGATGGTTGGATGGAGCCTTCAAGGCTAAGGTAAATTAACTATGGAGATTGTACGCTACGGCGAATGTACATTGTACATATGGATGGGGCTTGAAAGCGAAACTAAAATAAATTGACAGTGGATGGTGAACGCTACGGCGATTGTACATTGTACAATATATTGTTGATACTCGATACGTTCGATATACAAATGTTGTTTGATATATTCTATGACTGTTTGGATTGGATGGATGGTTAAATGTTTATGGATATTTGGATGGTTGATTATGTATATTATACATTTATGCTTCAGTTTTGATTATAACTGTAAAATGGAAAAGCATGAAACCAATCTAATAACAAGATGGTTAAAATGACAAGTGATCATTAGGGTCCAGGCCCGGCATACTCAGCGTCTATCGCTGATACTACACCATTTCAGGTTGTTGATCATTGTCGGAGCTGAAGAGCAGGAACAGGGTAACTGGAAATGTTGTATAGCAATGAAGATGGTGTATGGTCTTATGGTAAGGTTGTGTATTTTCAGGATTGGGTAGATGCTCACTTGTCGATTTATATGATTTATGGACTTAGTATGATGTATAGGAGTTTCTCGTTATCACTGCGGTTAGCAGTTTATTTGTATTGGAAGTTGGATGTAGTTTGGCTGCGTTGCTCGCATGGGCGAGTAACGGCCAGTGACACCCGAGTGAGTTTGTAATGGTTATTTGTTTTTCCGCTGCGAGACGTTTTATTTATTGCTACGTGAGAGATTATATCGTGATTATTGAGAGGGGTGTTATGAAATACCCCAAACCTAGTTATGTTGTTTAAACACCTAAATATGGTGTAATAAGACTAAAAAGAGTCTTAGAAACCTTAGTAAACAAATTTAAACTAAAGAAAACACAAAATGTGCTTTAAAGTCAATAAGAGCCAAAATGTGCTCTAAGCTTGGGATAAACTTGGTTAAGACCTAATGAGCTTACCAAGACCTCATTTATATACTAATGAACTTATTAAACCAATTACCAAAGAAAACCAAGCTTGAAAACAAGTTAAAACACAAAATGTGCTTTAAGAAGTCTTAAAGCACATTTTTGAAAAATTGTCTTGTAAATGAGTTTTGAATGGCTAAATGTCCATCATTACTCTTAAATATATATGTGTACTATATAGTATCACATTTGGGTGGCTATATTAATGGGAAATCAAAAATTTCACTTCTAAGTGCCTTGTTTTGGTGAATAGTGCTTTTTATAAGCTAGTTTATAACATATGTTGTATTAAGTAATTAAATTGACAAACAAAGACTAAAATACCCTCATACTAATAAAGGGGGCCGGTTTTTAAGTGTGGTGACTCACCACTCTCTAGTTGATATAATAAGTAAGTAAAGAAAACTAATTAAACTTACTTTTTACTTTATAAGCATAAATATCTCTTAAAAGCAAATTCTATCTCATTCTCTCATTTCCCTTCTTCATTTCACACGGTTGCAAGCTCTCTTCTACCTCTTCTTCATTCTCCATTACGGTTTGCAATAGTAAACACACAAACTCCATCTTTGACCACTTGTATCTCCTAGCTTACTTAACCAAATCAAAAACA
>CM041779.1:283316552-283341956 GCA_023374045.1 Limonium bicolor
CATTAGATCTTAGTACTCTCTTAGATAATGGTGGCTTTTGGTAAATATACTGTAGTGTGACTCTTAAATTTTTATATAATGTTAAACTTCCAAATAAACATGAGAATTTCCAATCTTTAAGTAACTCTCAATTTCTCACTAGATGCTCAATATTCCGAGTATTTAAGGATCAATGATATTTAGTTTAGTGTACTCTTCTCTTCACTTAATCTTTAAGTAACTTCCTTTAATGGTTTTTATATTCAATAAGGGGTAGATGTTCTACCTTGAAGTACCCAAATTTTAAATTCCCTTCCTCCATATATAGGTATTTTTCACCAAAGATTTAACTCAATAAATCTTTTACATGTATGAATTTAATACTGGATATTAAGATATAAATTTAAAATTGTTCATTGTGGCTAGTAATGAAATATGCCCAGCTTAAGACTTCATGATGGTAACGTCTTACCACCAATCCTCCTCAAGTTCAACACAATCCATCACTTACGTAGAAGATTATTTACGGTTAGATGACAAGGCTTGTCTAGCCCCTAAACTTCCAGAAGTGGGTGTGCACCCCCACTACTTTCGGCCTAGGAGTTCGTCGCACCAGGCACTTCCCGTAGGGTGTTAGGTTTAGGTATTTTCCTTCTAAGGTTAGCATAGAGTTTTAGTGTGGTTTATGGGTTCGGGTGTGTAACACCCCTAAAACCGGCCTAAGAGTTAAGGGTGCTACACGCCGCGTATTATTACCTAATAACGCAAGGCTCTAAAACACTCAAACGCAATAAAGGCCCAAAACGAAGTTTACATAAACATTGTAAACCAATGTATTCAAATACAGCGGAACAAATACCAAATCCCAAATACAAAACCGAGTCAGAAACAAAAGTCAAAAGCATAAGGCCCGAAGGCTACAACATCTCAGAGTATCAAACTGAAAGAACATAAAAGCTAATTACTATAGCTCCAGAACTTAGGATGATCCTCGCTGATCAATCTGCAAAAATGTTATAAGTAGGGGAATGAGCACACAACTATGCCCAGTAAGCAGCGACCGTCATCAGCAAGGTCGCTCAAAACAATTGAAATCAGAAGAGAAGATAAACATCTTATGCACAATTCTCAGATAGTCAGAAGCTTTCAGAAACAGAAGCAGAGTGGAACACAAGGGTTCCCATTTCAGAAACAGTCAGAGCACTTAAACAGAAAGGGGACAAAACACAATGCACACACACAGAAGGGTCGAAGACCCATAGACCATACCAGGTCTCTCGGCAACGCAGAAATGACTCGAAAGAGCCAAAGGGTTCGTCAACCCCACAGAACAGAAAGGGAATGACCCACACTCAGAACGACGTCTACATGGTATACCACGGAATAGCTCGACCCAGCCATTCACGGCTCAGAAACAAAGTGCAATGTCCCAAAACAGAAAGGTTGCTTAAACAGAAGCAAAGTTGCATTTAAATATGCCAAAACACTCATAAATCAGTAGCACAGATCATAAGGAAACCAATGCCGCAGACGGCACTCAAATCGGAGTTCAAACGAAGAAGTTATGTTGAAAACAGAGGGGTGTCCGAACTTGTGTCCGGACATTGAAGTTCGGACACAAGTCGAGACTCAGAAACCAGAGAAAGCCAAATGTCCGAACTTGTGTCCGGACATCAATGTTCGGACACAAGTCGAGTTGAAATCAGATAGAGGAGTTCAGCATGTCCGAACATCCAAGTTCGGACGGATGTTCGGACAGGTTTTACGGGAAAAACGCGGAAGGTCCGACCTTGTGTCCGGACGTCGAAGTTCGGACACAGGTCGAACTTAAACCAGAGGGAAAACCTGAGGGTGTGTCCGAACATCCATGTTCGGACAGATGTTCGGACATACCCCGAACTCGCAAATCAGAAAGGCAGAAACGCACTGTCCGAACTTCAAAGCTCGGACGGAAGTTCGGACAGTGCGAAAAATGCAGTTTCCAGAAGACGAACAGAGCAGAAAAACAACACAAATCAATGCCTCAAAATGCCAATGAAGCACACACAAATCAGACATTAAAACAGGAAACCATGGGGGTTTAGCCATTCCAAAACGCAACCAAACAGACATCACAAACAGAAATCACACACGAAACAGAACCGTTGCAATCCCCATGGCTGAACTTCCAAACTGAATCGAGTAACCACCTACCTCAATTAGCAGAAGAAAACGATCTGAATCGCAGCACATCCGAACAACTCTTCACAGACCAACACCTGAACACACACCAAGCCCACAATCAGAAACAGGCAAGAACCCTAGAATACAACATTCCTCAAATCTGTAATCCAAACCTGAACACGAGACCAGACGCAGTACCGCAGCAGAATCTTAATCCGAATGCAGCCGACGACAACTGATTCGAACACAATCAGAATCCACAATCAGAAAGCTGAAAAAACGAAGAAAACAACGAGTCCCAATTCTGCAATTCAAACCTGAAATCGAAGGGAGGACCACGCGGCACTGGGGACGAACAATTCAGAGCAGTAACACGCTATCAGCACACACGATCTTCAGCAGAGTACAAGGTCTGAGAGAGAAGAAGAGAAACTTGAGTTGTTCAAAGAGAGGCGCTCCACTACGAGAAAACTGACGACTAAACTGATCGGGGAAGTAGTGGAAGGAATTATTACTCTTAATAATTCCACTTACCTTAATTAAACCGAAGGGGAAAAGACCTACTTAGCCTCGCCTTTTAAACTAATGCCTCTGGAGCCCCAACTGACATAAGCAATAAATTAATCCAACTTAGAATAACATAGTAACGGATATAATGTAAAGTAGGAATATACGGGTTATAACATCACCTCCCCCTTAAAAGAATCTCGTCCTCGAGATTAACTCACCTTACTGCTCGAACAGAGAGGGAACTTGGCACGCAGCTCATCTTCGAGCTCCCACGTAGCTTCACTCTCTAACTGATCTGACCACTGGACCTTCACCATAGGCAGGGTCTTACTACGAAGCTGGCGGACGTCCCTGGCTAAAATGCGAGTAGGCACCGCCTCGAAACTGCAATCCTCTCTCACTGAAGCTGGCTGTAGTCGATCACGTGAGACGGATCATGCAGATACTTCCTCAACATAGACATGGAAAACTCCGTGGACAGCAGACAAAGCAGGTGGCAAAGCCAACGGTAGCCACAGGGCCAATCCTCTCCAGAATCTCAAACGGTCCAACGAACCTCGGGCTAAGCTTCCCACGCTTCCCAAACCGACCACGCCTCTGACCGGCGACACTCGCAGATAGACATGATCTCCAACATCAACTCAAGCGGCCTGCGCCTCTGATCTGCATAGCACTTCTGTCTGCTCTGAGCAACAAGCAAACGCTCCCGAATCGTCCTGATCTTCTCTACTGCTCCCTGCACAAGCTCGGGTCCAACCAAGACCCTCTCCTTCAGGTCATCCCAACAGATGGGGGACCTGCACCTCCTACCGTACAACGCTTCAAACGGAGCCATACCAATGCTCGCCTGAAAGCTGTTGTTGTAGGCGAACTCAATCAGAGTCACATGCTGCTCCCAGCTACCACCAAAGTCCAGGACACATGCACGAAGCATGTCCTCCAAAACCTGATTAGTCCTCTCCGTCTGGCCATCCGACTGAGGATGGTAAGCTGAACTGAACGCTAAATTCGTACCCAAGGCCTTATGCAAACTGCGCCAAAATCTCGAAACAAAACGAGGGTCACGATCAGACACAATAGTAGTAGGCACACCGTGAAGCCTCACTATCTCATCCAGATATAAACGAGCTAGGCGCTCCAGACTGAAGGTCTTCTTCACCGGCAGAAAATGAGCAGACTTCGTCAGACGATCAACTATCACCCAAACAGCATCACAACCCGAAGGAGTCCTGGGCAAACCCATGACGAAATCCATCCCCACACTCTCCCACTTCCACTCAGGAATGGGAAGGGGCTGAAGCAAACCCGCTGGCCTCTGGTGCTCAGCCTTAATCTGCTGACAGGTCTGGCACTTCGAGACAAACTCTGAGATATCACGCTTCATCCCAGACCACCAGAATGACTCTCTGAGGTCTCGATACATCTTCACCCCTCCTGGGTGAACTGAATAAGGCGCTCCATGGGCCTCCTGAAGGATCTCTCTGCGCAGCACTGCATCGTCTGGCACACATACACTCTCTGAAACGCAGACAACCATCGCTGGAGACACTGAAATCTGAACTCTGCTCTGCAGACAGCCCCTCTCTAATCCGACATAAAGCTGAGTCTGACTCCTGACCAACCCGAATCCTGTCGACCAACGAAGACTGCACCTGAAGCGCTGCTATCACACTGGCACTGGCTGGTCTGACTACCCAAACTCCCATACGCTGAAGCTCTAAGGCGGACCTCTGAACTCCTGACAAGGCACAAGCTACACCCGAAGCACCTCTCCGGCTCAAGGCATCTGCAACAACATTCGCTCTACCCGGGTGGTAGAGGATCTCTAAATCGTAGTCATGAAGTAGCTCCAACCACCTCCTCTGTCTCAAGTTCAGCTCCTTCTGAGTGAACAAATACTTGAGGCTCTTGTGGTCAGTGTAAACCTTACACGACGCTCCATATAAATAATGTCTCCAAATCTTCAGCGCGAACACTACAGCTGCCAACTCCAGATCGTGGGTAGGGTAGTTCTTCTCATAGGGCTTAAGCTGTCGAGAGCCATAAGCCACTACCTTACCCTGCTGCATCAAAACACATCCCAGTCCCTTATGGGACGCATCACAGAAGACCTCGAACCCCTCGGTCCCAGAAGGCAAAGTCAGAATCGGTGCCGTCGTCAGTCTCTTCTTAATCTCCTGGAAACTCTGCTCGCAAGCCTCGCTCCACTCATACTTGATCTCCTTCCTCAACAGACGGGTCAGCGGGGATACAATCTTAGAGAACCCCTCAACGAACTTCCTGTAGTACCCAGCTAACCCAAGGAAACTGCGAATCTCAGCAACATTCGTGGGCCTCGCCCACTCCATCACAGCTCTAATCTTCTCAGGATCCACTGAAACCGTCCTTCGAGACCACATGTCCCAAGAACTACGCGATCAAGCCAGAAGTCGCACTTCTTCAACTTAGCATACAGCTCATGATCCTTCAGCGTCTGCAAAACAATCCTCAGATGCTCCTCATGCTCCTCTGCGCTCCTGGAGTACACCAAGATATCATCTATGAAGACCACTACGAACTGATCCAATAGGGTTTGAAAACCCGGTTCATCATATCCATGAATACTGATGGAGCATTAGTCAAACCAAACGGCATGACTAGGAACTCGTAATGACCATAACGAGTCCTAAAAGCGGACTTAGGCACATCCTCGGCCTTAATCCTCAACTGATGGTAGCCTGAACGAAGATCTATCTTCGAGAACACTGTGGCCCCGCCAACTGGTCAAACAAATCGTCGATGCGCGGAAGGGGATAGCGATTCTTGATGGTCACCTTGTTCAACTCTCTGTAATCGATGCACAAACGGAAGGTCCCATCCTTCTTCTTCACAAACAGCACTGGCGCTCCCCAAGGCGAAACACTAGGGCGTATGAAGCCCTTATCCAACAGCTCCTGAAGCTGGACCTTTAGCTCCTTCAACTCCGCCGGACTCATACGGTAAGGGGCCCTAGAGATGGGCTGAGTCTCTGGCGCTAAATCGATGGTGAACTCCACCTCTCGCACTGGTGGAAGTCCGGGCACGTCGTCCTGGAAGACCTCAGGAAACTCTCTGACAATCGGGATGCTCTCCAAGCTAGATCCCTCACGCACCTCTGGCAGATAACATAAGAAGCCCTGGCAGCCCTTCCTCAAGAAACTGGCTGCCTGCATCGCTGACACAATCACCGGCGCACATGGAACTGCATTCCCAGAGAAAGCAAAACGAGACCCGTCTGGCAAGTCGAACACCACCCTCTTCGCTGCACAATCTATATGGGCATGGTGCTCTGCTAGCCAATCCATGCCCAGAATCACATCAAAACAGGTCATCCGCATCGGGATGAGGTCAGCAAAGAAAGTCTTGTCCCTAACTACTATGGGACAAGCCTTACACACAGAATCCAGCACACAAGGGGCAACCCCACCTAATGGACTACTCACACACAAGTCTACCTCACTAGGCACAGCAGTCAATCCAAGGTCACCCAACAAATCACAGCAGACAAAGGAATGCGTAGCTCCAGAATCAAACAGACAAAACACATCTCGAGAATGGATCTGGAGAATACCTGAGACGACGCGATCACAGCTCGATCACGCTCTCCAGCCATAGCATAAACCCGGGCCTGAGTCTGAGGCTTCTTCTGATCGGACCTCGCCCCTGAATCTGAGCCGGTACCTCTATCCCCTGAGCCTCTACTGGACGCCTGAGGGCACTGAGCAATCCGGTGCTCCATCGACCCGCACTTAAAGCAGGCACCGGTCTTCTTGTAGCACTCCCTACCAGGATGGGAGCGACCACAAGACCCACACTTCGTCCCAGCTGACGAAGATGAAGAAGCTCCCCGGCGATCTCCATAGGTCTGCTTCTTCTGAGGAGGAGCAGCCTCCTTCTTCTGAGGCTCCTCAGCACGCCTCTTCCCTTATGGTCTCTGCCCCTGTCTGCCCTTGATGTCAGCCTCTACCAGCAAGGCGACATCCGCCACATCTCTGAAGGTCCGGTGACGAAGAGGTGTCACCGCCGACCTGATGTCTGGCCTCAATCCGCTCTCAAACTTACGAGCCTTCCTGTGCTCATCCGGCTCTGGAGCATACTTCGACAGCGTCACAAACTTCCTCACATACTCCTCTACAGTCATCTCTCTCCCCTGGCGCAGCCGGTTGTACTCATTGATCTTCTGGTCTTTGTACACATCCGGATAGAACTGCTTGTTGAACTCCAAGCAGAACTGATCCCAGGTCCAAGGCTGGGGATGCCTACCCATCACCATGCGCCACCACTCCTTCGCCTCCCCCTTAAAGAGGAACGTAGCGAAGTCCACCTTCTGGTCATCCTCCGACCCCATCACTCTCAGCAGGTCCTCGACCTCTGTAATCCAGTGGCTCGCCTCCTGAGGGTCACCACAGCCATCAAAGGATGGAGGCTTAAGCTTCATGAACTCCTGGAGAGCTCGGACTCGGCCTCCCACAGCATTCGCTCCTGCTGGGCCAGCACCACCAGCTCCTCCACCAGCTCCCCCAGCAGCTGCAGCCATCGTCTGCATCAACTGCGTCACAAACTGCTGCACTACATCCGCAGCATCTCCCTGAGGGGTCACTGGTGTCCTACGAGGAGCCATTCTGAGATATACAAATCCAAAACTTGTCAGAACTAACTCATACTGTCAACCACTGTCACAACTGACTCTCACACAAGCAAACACACCCACAGACACCAAAGAAAGCCAAACCTGGCTCTGATACCACTAAATGTAACACCCCTAAAACCGGCCTAAGAGTTAAGGGTGCTACACGCCGCGTATTACTACCTAATAACGCAAGGCTCTAAAACACTCAAACGCAATAAAGGCCCAAAACGAAGTTTACATAAACATTGTAAACCAATGTATTCAAATACAGCGGAACAAATACCAAATCCCAAATACAAAACCGAGTCAGAAACAAAAGTCAAAAGCATAAGGCCCGAAGGCTACAACATCTCAGAGTATCAAACTGAAAGAACATAAAAGCTAATTACTATAGCTCCAGAACTTAGGATGATCCTCGCTGATCAATCTGCAAAAATGTTAGAAGTAGGGGAATGAGCACACAACTATGCCCAGTAAGCAGCGACCGTCATCAGCAAGGTCGCTCAAAACAATTGAAATCAGAAGAAGAGAAGATAAACATCTTATGCAAATTCTCAGATAGTCAGAAGCTTTCAGAAACAGAAGCAGAGTGGAACACAAGGGGTTCCCATTTCAGAAACAGTCAGAGCACTTAAACAGAAAGGGGACAAAACACAATGCACACACAGAAGGGTCGAAGACCCATAGACCATACCAGGTCTCTCGGCAACGCAGAAATGACTCGAAAGAGCCAAAGGGTTCGTCAACCCCACAGAACAGAAAGGGAATGACCCACACTCAGAACGACGTCTACATGGTATACCACGGAATAGCTCGACCCAGCCATTCACGGCTCAGAAACAAAGTGCAATGTCCCAAAACAGAAAGGTTGCTTAAACAGAAGCAAAGTTGCATTTAAATATGCCAAAACACTCATAAATCAGTAGCACAGATCATAAGGAAACCAATGCCGCAGACGGCACTCAAATCGGAGTTCAAACGAAGAAGTTATGTTGAAAACAGAGGGGTGTCCGAACTTGTGTCCGGACATTGAAGTTCGGACACAAGTCGAGACTCAGAAACCAGAGAAAGCCAAATGTCCGAACTTGTGTCCGGACATCAATGTTCGGACACAAGTCGAGTTGAAATCAGATAGAGGAGTTCAGCATGTCCGAACATCCAAGTTCGGACGGATGTTCGGACAGGTTTTACGGGAAAAACGCGGAAGGTCCGACCTTGTGTCCGGACGTCGAAGTTCGGACACAGGTCGAACTTAAACCAGAGGGAAAACTGAGGGTGTGTCCGAACATCCATGTTCGGACAGATGTTCGGACATACCCCGAACTCGCAAATCAGAAAGGCAGAAACGCACTGTCCGAACTTCAAAGCTCGGACGGAAGTTCGGACAGTGCGAAAAATGCAGTTTCCAGAAGACGAACAGAGCAGAAAAACAACACAAATCAATGCCTCAAAATGCCAATGAAGCACACACACCACAATCAGACATTAAAACAGGAAACCATGGGGGTTTAGCCATTCCAAAACGCAACCAAACAGACATCACAAACAGAAATCACACACGAAACAGAACCGTTGCAATCCCCATGGCTGAACTTCCAAACTGAATCGAGTAACCACCTACCTCAATTAGCAGAGAAGCAACGATCTGAATCACGCAGCACAATCCACGAGACAACAACCGACGACACACACTGAACACCACACAGCCCACAATCAGAAACAGGCAAGAACCCTAGAATACAACATTCCTCAAATCTGTAATCCAAACCTGAACACGAGACCAGACGCAGACCGCAGCAGAATCTTAATCCGAATGCAGCCGACGACAACTGATTCGAACACAATCAGAATCCACAATCAGAAAGCTGAAAAAACGAAGAAAAACGAGTCCCAATTCTGCAATTCAAACCTGAAATCGAAGGGAGGACCACGCGGCACTGGGGACGAACAATTCAGAGCAGTAACACGCTATCCACACACGATCTTCAGCAGAGTACAAGGTCTGAGAGAGAAGAAGAGAAACTTGAGTTGTTCAAAGAGAGGCGCTCCACTACGAGAAAACTGACGACTAAACTGATCGGGGAAAGTAGTGGGAGGAATTATTACTCCTTAATAATTCCATTACCTTAATTAAACCGAAGGGGAAAAGACCTACTTAGCCTCGCCTTTTAAACTAATGCCTCTGGAGCCCCAACTGACATAAGCAATTAATTAATCCAACTTAGAATAACATAGTAACGGATATAATGTAAAGTAGGAATATACGGGTTATACAGGGTGTATGCTACTAGTGTTTGTTAACTTAATAATTTTCTAGACTTAGGATTTTCCAAATATCACCTTTAGGCAACATTTGTACCAAGTAATTCTTGAGATTTATTTTTAAACCTTAAAGGAGTTGAAGTACTTCACATAATATCAATACTAATTTAGTGATGTAAAGTTATATTGTATACTGTTTTCAACCAAAAGTATTCTTTAAAATTCTAGGAATTTGTGTACTAGCTTTTAAAGGATTGCATTTTTAGCAATGTATTCTCCATGAGTATGCTTTTGAAAAATAGCTTAATATTTGGTTTATCTCAACCAAAATCTTATCGTACTTAATATAGGATGTTCCAAACTTATATATATATATATTTTCTGTAGTTTATTGTTGGAACGGTATAACAACACATCACACTCAACAGACATTCACAAAAGAAAAGTGTGCAAAGGAATCTTTCACAATTCCAAGAAGGGTTAGGAGTCGTGCCTTACTGGAGTCCTCACTTCCCAATTCTACCCCAGTTCCCTAGTTTTAAGTGCACCTATAATCTAAGTATTTCACTCGGCTTGTTTTCTCGGGTTCAGAGCGTAACTACGCTCTGATACCACTTTCTGTAACACCCCTATAATAATAAAACAACAGCGGAAAATAAACTAAAGGTGCTACAGGCCATCGGGCTCCAAACACCCGGTACCAACCTCACCAATTACAACCTTTACAATTAACTAAGTTACGGTCTGAACTTCGAGAAAACTTAACATAAACATAACAATACTAAAACACATTCACTCTCCATAAACCTAATCCCATCCCAATCACTCATGCTCGTCGTGGCCACCTGTAAATCAATTTGTACCTGCAAGATGAAACCAAGCAGCCCACCCCGAGAGGGGTGAGTCAGTTCCCTAGAATGGAACTGGTACAATTCTCCAAAAACAAACTTATAAAACATAACTCTTCAAAATAAACGGTAACATGAAAACAAACTCTCAAAAGTAAAACAGAGATAAAACACTTCAAAACAATCAAGTTAAAGAGAAAGGAAAACAAGGCAAAGATAGAGATAAAGAACTTCCAAAACAAGTCATCCACTTAAGTAGTCACACCACATAGTTAGTAAGCATCCATTGTTGATGTTAGAACCAATTCCCGTTCGGAGTATAAAGACTCAGATAGTCACAAAGGACTAGGAATAATAAGATAGATCCAAGAACTCAAGAGTGGAATAGTTTCAACTGGGAGAGATGGCCCCCACCGCCAATCACGTCCTTTTAGGACAGGGGATATACAGCCCCTCACTGTTTATCACGTCCACTAAGGACAGGGGATATACAGCCCCTCACTGTCTATCACGTCCACTAAGGACAGGGGATATACAGCCCCTCACTGTCTATCACGTCCACTAAGGACAGGGATATACAGCCCCTCACTGTCTATCACGTCACTAAGGACAGGGGATATACAGCCCCTCACTGTCTATCACGTCCCTTTCTGGGACAGGGGATATACAGCCCCTCACCGTTACCATTGAAGACGCGCGCACGTCGAAACCTCAAGAACCAGCTCATGGATGAAACGATATCCAGAGTCAAAAGAAGAATTCCAAGATTGACCTTTTCCAAATTCCCACCAGATCACTAACTACCCAGAGCAATACCAAAACACTCAGTCCTACAGAGTGCAGAAGCGTAAACCCTAAGTAGTCAATGTCTAATGGAACAACCAAATAGAAGGAACCAATACCCAAGAGAGTTTCGCATCCAAGGCCCAGTTAGTCACACAAGCTGAGTTAGTCACACAACCAATTCCTTTTTAGAAATTCCTCTTTAAGTCAGTTAGTGTTTTCCAAAACATTCCACAAGTCAATCAACAAAAAGATCGGAGTACGAGAAATCGTACAAAACATTCCATAGAGTCCAAAACACAACAAGCTGAGTACGAGAAATCGTACAAAACATTCCATAGAGTCCAAAACACAACAAGCTGAGTACGAGAAATCGTACAAAACATTCCATAGAGTCCAAAACACAACACGCTGAGTACGAGAAATCGTACCTGGATAACGCTGTAGCAGTTCTAGTAGACTCGTGCAAACACTCAACAACACTCTGAGGAACATTAAAGATAATCTATCATCAATAACTTATATCCCAAGTTAAACTTTGTAAGCCCTTCGCTTAATTGTTAAGCATAGCCTTTGACTTGTTTTAGAATGTTGTATAGCCCAAGGTTGTAAGATCAAGGGATGTATTCTTCCAACACTTGTTAATTGTTCCACTCTTATCCACTTTATTCATACTTAACCATAATCCTCACTTTTAAAACTTTTGAGACCTTTATATCATAAATGTGTTTTATATTATATAATCAATCTTAGAATTTCAATAATAAACTTAGGCTCAATACTTTTATCCTTAATTCAGAATAAACATTGTATTATGACCTATGATGGGTTCATCTTAGAATACTATACTATTATTTCACAATGCAATGATTATGTAAGTTACCAATATCTACTAGATAATCCATTATGTTTAAGTCTTCCCCTCAACCTATTTAAGATCTACATCTTGTATATTGGAATCATAGTGTTGTAGGCGCATTTTATTATAACTTAATTGAGTTACTAAACTCATTTTATTATAACTTATCTTTAGTTCAGAATAACTTTAATTACAACCATCTAAAAATCTTGTCATAAGATGTTAAATTACTTTTCATCTTGAAATAACCATATTATAATTAACTTAGACTCATCGAACTCTTACATTTAGTATCCACAAGGTATATTATTTACTTTATCATAACTATATAATAAGGTGTTTTAAGATAACCTTTTATGTATCCTTACTTACATTTAATTTCCTAAATGTTCTATTTTTACACACATTCCCTCCATAGGCTATGTATAAACCTTTTATACTAAACTTCACTAAACTTAAGTCTTAAATACGTTATAAATTGTTTACAAAACCTAAAGGTTTCAAAGGTATAACTTAATAAATTAATTTCCTTTATTGTATTTAGGATGGACAATATATCTACATAAGGTAGAATTTATCAAAGAATTAAATTCTGGTTCGTAAGTGAAATTGTCAATTACTTAATAAGATAATATATTCTGAACAATCTCCATACCTTATATTCAAATGACACATTAATATTTCCAGTGTCAAAAGGTAAATCAATATAATCTCTTATGTAACCTAGTTTCATCTAATTAAAGGTTTAAAGATTTTAAGTATCTAATTTCTATTTACAAACCTTCTTATAAATTCTAACTACTAAATACATTACTTAACTACAAACTCACATCCTGAATATTGGTGTTAAATGTATTTATATGGCTTAACTAGTTGTAAGAAACTTAAGGATTATTATTTAGATTAAATTCCTAATCATAGTTTAATGTAGTTTTATATCATAATCCCTTTTAATGATTTTATCTTAAAATATTAAGTTATTACTCAATACTATAAATATTAAGAAATAATTAAATCTAGACTTATTTATCCTCTTCACATTTAGATGTAAAAGCAACTCATTTATTTTATTATTGTTTATATAATAAGAACATATAAATGTAAAAGTATTTCATTCATTTTATTATTAATTAATAATAATCTATTTGTGTAACACTTTATGTAAACTAATTCCAAATATTCCTAAATTTCAACTTATTAATTTCTTAACCAAATTATAGATTTACATTGTGGTCATTGACTAAATATATACATGTATTTAAATACTGTTTATATAAATCTTAGAAATTCAAAGATAACTAAAAACTCAACCTATAACCATAAATTAATACCACCTCATATAATATTCTTTTATTAGTATCATGTAGAGGTTTAGTTTAACTCATTAATTCCTTCATATTATATTTCCTATAAGGTATTTAATTCTATTATGTTTAATGTGTATATATTTATATATACTAGGATTTGTTCAAAACATTATTTATGTAGTTCTATTGTATTTAATTATGTTTAATAACTTTTAGGCATAACTACAACCGATATACGGTTTATAAAATAAAGTGTTTCCCTTTACTTATTTAATACATATATACGTATACCTGTATTGACATTTAATTAAAACATCCCCTATGTAACCCATTATATTTAAACTATCTTATTACTACAACCTTTAACTGTATTCCAAGTATAGTTCATAAAGTATTTCTTTTACTATATCTTAGGATTCTAGCTCTTATAATATTTAGTTATTATAAGTGTTAATTTATTAGTTCCTTGTTTTACTCTAAGTTACTACTTTATTCCCTTTTTTATAAATGCGTAAAAATATATATATTTATTCCTTAGTTTAATTAAAAATATTAACTCCCATATAATATAATAAATAAAATGTAGAATAATTAAATTCCTTGATTTACATAAGTTTCTACTTAAATAGGTATATATACATATATGTAAATAATTTCACTTCTCATAAAAACTAATACCCAAACATTTATAAACTTACTGTTATAAAATGTTAATTTAGTTTCCCTTATTTTCCCCAGCTTAAAAGTTAATTAACAAACCATACTTTAATTTTCGGTTACATTAAAAACCTTATATTATAGGTTATTCTTATGAAAACCTCATAAACACAATTTTTAAAACCTTTTACCATTGCCCAAAATTCCCAAATTTAATATACAGTAACTAAACATTTTAGACATATTATAAAATTTATATTTCATAAAAATATCTTTTTAATTTAGCCAAATAATTCCAGAAAACCCGTAACTTGCAAAATTCATAACTTACGTTTAAAAACTCCAAACCATATTAATTTACATCAAAATAAACTAGATTAAATAAGGAATCTATGGTTAAAATTTCAAGTCAAAATACCTTCGGGAAGGCCATTAACTAAAATTAACAAGTTAGAGCTATTTACAGAATTTTATAGAAACCTAAAACAGTTTTAAATTACCAGATCTAATCTCGGCCGTCCAAATCTTTTAAAACGAAATCAACGGCTCCTGTACTCCTAGTTCATCAGCGAGTTCGAATTCCAACCCGAGTACTAATTCTCGTTTTTCTCACCATCTACAGAACGAAATCGAGTGATTCTTGTTTCTATAGTTTTGTAATCAAATTTCGGTTCTAATGATACCGGTTTCCCCAATTATTATGCAGTATACGATGGGATTCGAATTCAAATCGAAGTTAGGGTTCGTATTGTTTACAGAATTCGATTCGACAACAATTCTATCAAATTCTCTTAATCTAACACGTAATTGACTAAATTGGAACATGGATTAGGTCGAAAACATGACTACGAACAACAATATCGGAGCAATTTGATCGGAGACTCACCGGAGTTGTGCGAATTTAGTGATTTCGAAATCGGAAATCTGGAAAAAATATAAACTTTGAGCAGTTTGTGGTGCCAACTTCGAAGATCTATAACTAGCAGTACAAAAAGAGTTAGGCTATGAGTAAGAGCTCATTGGAAAGAGAAAACTTAGATCTACGTATTGATAGCAATAACTAAACCTAACTCAAACCACACAGAAAGAAATCGAAGCTAGAAGTTGCGAGTTTACCTTACGTTTTCTGGAAAGAAAACTGTGATTTTATGCTGTGATGAATTCGAAACTTTAGACACCTCTCTCTTACAAACGGTTTGGAATTGGCTTTGGTCATCAACATGAAAGTTATAGAGGGATTATAGCTCTTCAAAACGAGCTAAAGAACATGGAATTTGGCTGAGAAACAAAGAAGTTATGGCTAGTCGAAGTTACCTGAATTCGAAGAGAAACTGGAAAAGTGCAGCAACGGTTTTGCAGGGTGGTAACTTTGGCTCGAATTTCCGGTTGATTTAGAACGAGTTAGGGCTTGTGTGAGTTATGGTTGTTTAGAGGAAATGTAGGAGAAGGCAACAAAGAAGACGGAACTCAAAAATTCCATAAGATGAGAAAGTTATGAAGGTCACAAGATAGGGAAAAATCGGTTCCGAAAATCGTGGAGATAAAATCTAAGTGTGGGCGCGTGTGAGCTTGACACGGCAAATTCTATTGTACAACCGGTTGTACGGTGAGCATCGTACAACCGTTCATTTTAAATTCAAACGTTGTTCAAGTTTTTGTATTTATTGTTCATATTGATGTAAAAGTTCCATGTGTTATTGTGAAAGTTGTTCAACTTTATATGATTATTGTTCAAATTAATTGTGAAGAATGTTCGTGGATGTACATAAACATCATACAACCGGTTGTATGATAGTCGGATTGGCTTGACACGTGGCAGATTTTAAAATTTTGGCTCTAAACTTCATTCTATCATAACTTTGGCTAGGATGATCCGTTTTTTACGTTCTTTTTATCGATCTTCATGGTTTTCCATAACCTATTTATTGGTATAGGTTTCATGGGCTGGTTTGACCATTCTCAAAAAGTCAACCCTAGCAAGGCTTAATAAGCTTAACGGTTTCTATAATTTTATTTTGACTTTTATGATTCAAATTAATGTACAAATAAATTCTAAAATCTTTATAATATACCTGGAGTGTTTAGAAATTTTCCCAAGATTTATTGACTTATAAATCTTATTATTAAATTCATAATACTATATAATAATATATAATAATTAAATATTTAATTGTATTCTTTAGGGTTAAATAGGAGGAATCCCCTAAATAAATTTTCATAATTCCACATAATATTAATATACATAATTCCATACAATAGTTTAATATTAAATAGCATTATCTGAGGTTTAATAAAAGGAATCCCCTAAATTAATCTCCATAATTCCTCATAATATTAATACTCATAATTCCATACAATAATTAAATATTCATAATTCCTTATAATAATTTAATTTTCATAATTCCATATAATAATTTAATACTTAATAGTTTTATTTAAGGTTTAATAAAAGAAATCCCCTAAATGAATTTAAATTAATTTAGGGGTATTTCACAAGGCCTACAATGCATTGCCTCACCTCTTCAAGTCCAACACTCATTCCCTAGGTCATGTACATAAGTCTTCCTAGTTTCTCCAAGGCCATTCAACAATCCTTGCTGCAGATTTTACATTCTTTCATTCTCATACTATAGCCACTACTCCATGGTCATTAAACATCTCTACAATCCCTAATACGCACCTTGGTTCTTCCTTTCACCAAGTCATCCATTGAAGCACAACTCCTACTAAAATTTCGCCATAGTTCACCTACTTTTCTTACTTATCCACACATCTCATTTCTCATCAATTCATCCCTATTCTAGCCAAACCACAAGGGTTCTACCAGCACACATACAAAATCTTAGCACACCAATACTTCCTCAGTTACAATATCAATACATCCCTACTTCCTCAATCCACATTACTAATGCAGATACACAATACACTTGGCTCCAAGGCCTACAATTCACATACTAGTTCACAAATACCCAAAATTCCACAATTACATTACCAATACATTCTTTGGGTTCTTTAAATCGGTTTACCCATTCCCATTACACTAATGCATTAAATTTAAGCATTAAGAAGGAGCTCTTACCTTGAGCTCTTGATTCCTTCATTTCTTTTCTATTTCTCCTCTTCCTTTCTTTCTTGCCCAAATCGGTTTTGTGGGGGATGGAGTTACCAAACTCCATCCCAACACCCAAATTACATAAGGAGAATATAATTAAACTTCTAACCTCTTATAAAACCACTAATTAAATGAAGGGTTTAAATTACCGCAAGTTAGGGTTTTACCTTGGAGTTTCACGAGAGGTTTTTAAGCCTTGAATACAAAGGAGAGTTCCTCCACCATTGGAGAGTTGAACCAAGCTCAAACAAGGAAGAGAACAAGGCATTACAAGAAGGGCAAAATCGGTTACACAAGGAGGTAGAGAAAACTTGGGTTTTTCATGGAGATTTTTACCTTGTTTGAAAGAGGAGACTCCAAGCTCCATAATGGTGTGCTTTTCTCTTCAAATGGGGAAAACCCATGTAGATGAAGTTGCTCATTTTCGGATTTTGAAAAGATAGGAATGTAGAGCTTGAAGAGGGGAGTTCAAATATGCAATTTATTTTACATTTGGAGCTCAAATGGAGCTAGAGCATGAGGAGAAAGAAGAGAAGCCATGGGAGGCTTGTGGAGCTTCAAGAAATCACCCAAAACCAGAGAGAGAGGAGCAAAATCGATGGAGAGAGGAGGAAGAGGAAAGAGAAAAGGGAAATGAGAGAGTGAGGTGAGAGAAAAGGGTAAAGTACCCCTTTTATTTTATCACTTTTAGCTTTTTGCTCACTCTTATTTAATTAGCTAGTTACATGTGTGTGTGAGGGAGTTATTTGACTGATAAAAACCGGCCCCCACTGTTATACTAGCTGGAGCGTTTTTCGTCTTTTACAGAAACACTCGTTATTTTACCCGGTTTTGGTACTATTCACTAACCGGGCCCGTTTTTCGGAATTTTCTCGTTTCTTTATTTTTATTGGTTATTAAGCTTCCATAAATGCTTAATAATATTTATTTAATGACTTATAATTTTTTACAGGTTCGTTTGACCACTAAAAATCACGTTTTCGGGTTTTCTCGAAAAACGTGAGTTAACGCTCTATTAGCGTTTTAATACATTATTTGGATCCGTTTTCTTCAGGAGTTGTTCCCATATATTATTTAGGTCTTATTAACCCTTTAGGATCCATATAATACGTTATCCGGGGTCTCATACCCCCTATGGTTATTTAACGCTTATTTAGCGTTTTTCGCTTTTTAAGCGTTTCTTTATTTCTTTTGGATTTATTTTTCCTCACCGATATTACTTGAGCGTTATTAGGCTCTTAAATACGGATTAGGATAATTTTAATCACTATATTTAAGGTCGGGGTGCTTCAAATTCGTGTGTGCATTATGAATAATTCTGAGAGAGAGAAAGATACCGTTTGAGAGAGAAAGTATTTTGAGAGATCTTAGTGAGATATTGTCAATTAGCTTAGGTATTTAATACCTAGATAGCACACATAGAACACTCCCCTTTACTACTTGTGACGCATTGATCAAAGCCGAGAGTAGAGCGAGTGTTGGATGAGACAGAACACTTATGTCGAATCCCAAGATAGGAAGCTAGGTTGTAATTCACATTGAATTTCAATATAAGCAGAATCCTATCTTGTTAAGTTTAAACAAAAGCTTCCGTGTTATTATTTTCTGCAAACATTTATTCTTCAAGCAGAGTTGGTCTGAGACTAACACCTCAGACCTACTCAGTCAGCACCCCGATCCCATTATTAGGGATTCAAGGTTCAAGGGATGTTTACCTGTTGTAGAGAGAGAAATAGAGGCGGGGTCTGAAGGTCACCGGTGCTCAAGGAGACGCAGGAGTCCACTAGGTGCCGGTGGACCACGGAAAACAGGAGAACAAATTCAATTTGAAAATTAGGGATTCAAGGTTCAAGAGGCTTACCTGTATCAGAGAGAGAAATAGAGGCGGAGTCTGAAGGTCGCCGGTGCTCCAGGAGACCCAGGAGTCTGCTATTTGCCGGTGGACCACAGAAAACAGGAGAACAAATCGCAGCAGCAGCTTTCTGGAGAGAACAACATGAGGAAGAAGAGGAAAGAAAAAGAAAGGTCTGGCTCGATATAACTTGACTAGTTAGTGACGGACAAGCTATTCCGTCTCCAAATGCAAATGAAATGATGTTGTTTTGTTAAGTTAATATAAAATCCATCGTGGTTGCGTCAAAGAAAACGACGTCGTTCCAAGTAATATTAGCGACGGAAAAAACCGTCGCAAATCCATCACTAAATTTAGGATAAACAATGTTGCTTTGATTGATTTAATTAATACCTTTGGCTTTCAAGACATCGTTTTGTTACAAATTAGCGATAAAGTTTATCTGTCGCTAAATATTGCGACTTTTTTTAAAAAAATAAACCCAGAATTAAGTAGAGACAGACTATCCGTCGCTAAATCGTCGCAAATTATGCCGCCAATTGACAAATTTTTGGCACCACCATTCCATCCATTGTCCGTCGCCACTTCGTCGCCAGTCCATTGCTAATTGTAGAGTTAGATCTGCCGCTAATCCATCGCTACCAATTTTGTAGCTAATTTGTTGTTTTCTACTAGTCAAACTAGCATCATTTTTCACATGTTAATTGCTACTTTTATTAACTATTTTTATTTATAATATGTAAACTATAAAAAATTTGACTCTACCCAAAAGCCGCCCAAGATATGCCTAGTCTGTTTGCATGACGAGGGAGTGAAGCAATAGATCAGACACAACCTAGAGATGAAGACCAACCTGAATTAAGTAACAAAGCAACCCCAAGTAGTAAATATAACCCATTATGTAAATCCTTCCTCAATTACGTCATTCTGGTGCATTCCAATTATTGGCTTACGAACGCATTTGTAAACCGTTATTGTAGCCTCTTAGAACCATATAATAATAGTACAAAACACTAACAGAGCTTCTTGAAAAACAAAATCTCTGTTCTCGTCCACCTAAGTCTCTGGCGTACGAACCCAAAAGAGTATGAATCAAGATGTGAGTTAGTGGACTGTGTTGTATGCTGAAGTTTTCTTTTGTTCTGATAATCCTCTTCAATTCATGTTTGCTGAATCTACTAGTATAATGTATATCTCTTTAACAGGACAACCACTACTTCATGTTAAAATATATACGTCCCTGCTCTTATTTAGAGATAGTGTTTAGGGTCATTCTTGTTGTAATTGCAATATATCATATTTATCCGCTATGAACACTTCTTCCAGTTCTTTCAGAAGAAGACTTTGTTTGTTTCATTAATGAAGAGGACCCTGAGTTTTACATACTGATGTCATCGAGATCACTTGAGAAACAAGAAACAAAGTGAGGGTATACAAATACATACTCAGTCCAGAAACAAGCTAAATAGGAAGCAAAAACACTAAGGCCCCACGATGAAATAATAAAGAGAACTGACATAGACCGAAGGAGCAACTTGAAAAGGGTTAAACAGGACTAGGAGACCTCACATGGTTGCAATACTACGTTTATTGAATCATTTGAAGAGATGCAGTCTTCTGGTGGTCAAGCACTTTCAAGATATGGAAAAATCTAGTATTCTTGAGATCATACTTGATAGCCAGATATGATAGTATCAAATATCATGGTTTCACAACGGGTTTAAAATCCTACTAGACAAGAATGACAGAGAAGTTGATGTTTAAAATTGCGTTGGGATTTCAACAGATTTAGAAATGGCATTTGTTACAGAGAAAATTTCATGAGTGAACAAAGTATATATGAAGCCTGATCATAGAAATCGCAACTATACAGTACAAGCAAAGCAAGGACAATGTTTTTTTGAAACCGAACTGAAACATACACAATTAATAATACCCTTGTTTTTCGCTCATCAAAGTGACTCTATTACACTAGCTAATTACTTTCTAGAAATGGGATTTAGGGGTCAACCACGGTGAGTCGCCCATAGCCTGCACAGCCCTAGTATTCTCACAACCTGAATCACTGTCAGCTGTAGTCTCATAGACAATAGGCGTCACCGATCGAAACTTCATCTTGGGCTTCTTAAGTGGCAGCACTGGAATCTGCTCTTCATCTCTGATCACCTTAACAACTTCCCTTACTGTGGGCCTCTTCTCGCAGTTTGGATGAACACACCACAACCCAACTTTGAGCAACTTCTCAATCTCAAACTTATTATGCCTCTCCACTATTCTCCATTCAGCGGCCTTCATCAGCTTCCTCTTCTCCCACAGATCCCATGCCCAATCAACAATCAAGGTTGTTCCATCATCAAGGTCATCATCCACAGGCTTCCTCCCAGAAACAATCTCAAGGATCACCACACCAAAGCTGTAGACATCTGATTTGATGGTAGGGACTCCTGAGTAAACGTACTCTGGAGCTAAGTATCCGGCAGTACCAGCTGGTGTGGTGAGAGATCTTGCCCTGCTGCTGTGGTTCTCATAGATTTCTGCCAAACCAAAATCAGAAAGCTTGGCATTGTAGTCTTTATCCAGCAATATGTTGCTGCTCTTAACATCTATGTGGATTATCTTCCTGTCACACTCCTCGTGCAGATATGCCAGAGCAGACGCTACACCCATAACAATACTCATCCTTTTCTCCCAGCTAAGAAGACGCCCAGGTTCAGAATTTCCATGAAGAACCTGATTAAGGCTCCCATTAGGTAAGTACTCATATATCAGGACAAGCTCATTGCTTTCACAACACCAACTCAAGATCTGTACTAAGTTTCTATGACTAAGGGTACGAGCCATGGTTGTGAACTCTGTGATGAATGATTTGTTATGGGTTTTATTCAGTTGATCAAATCTTTTCACTGCTACATGCTGGCCGTTAGGAAGCAGCCCTTGGTAGACAGTTGCAGTCGCTCCTTTACCGATGATTCTGTGCTTGCTAAACCCCGCTGTATAGGATTTAACCACAAACAGAGACACACTCAATGGCCCAGCACCAGCAGTTTGTTGGTTTGCTGCACTATTATTATCATTGATCCTAGTCATACTTCTTGCTAAGCCAAGACTCCTTCCTCCACCGTCTAACGTCGTCCTGCTGCTAATGCTAGCCCTTCTCTTCTTCAGAATACGGCAACTCATTAAAACTACCACAACAATCAAGGTCAAGGAGAATGCGAGTCCAATAATCCCTCCCAAACCTAGTACCAAATTTCGCAGGCTCATGTTCCTACTGCTGCGTCCGCTCGAATCAGTATAGGTTTGGCTTTCCGTTTTGGGTTCTTCGGAGCACGTACGACAGTCTTCTTCTTCGTCGCTTCCTTCATCGTAAGGATCAGTTGATACCGATGGCAATGTTCTGAGCCCAAAAGTCTTGAATCTCCACTGATCAATTTTATGTGTGGCTGACCCGTTTTGGCCGTTGGAAGCCAAGAACCCAACAAACATAAATTCCTTGAGATACTTAGAGAGATCCACTGAGAAGTCAAGAGCAGGACTTGGGGGTCTTACTGGGTGGTAGCTGATCCAAATTCTCACTTTCCTCTCTTGATGTCGGTAGCTGATCCACGCATTCACGTCCCTCCCACTCCCAAGATCGATCCCCTTGGACTGAGCATCCACTGAAGCACATGAAACCAGTGAGTTGACATCAATTCCGACATGATTTCCGTTGATGTCCTTATGGGACGTGTCAAGATTCGTGTCGAATTCCAATGCAATGAAAGAATCTTGAGAACCCGACTCCACTTTCGGAAGACACAGTTTCCTGTCATTAACGATTGAGAAGGTTTCTGGGTTCGAAGCAATTACTAGCGCAAGTCCATCCCCCAGAGAGCACAAGGGTGAAGCGGTCGAGATTGAGAAGGAGAAGTGGGACGAAAAAGAGGCGGTTTGTTTGTTTTCAGCATCCACAAATCGGATTCGACGGTGATAGAAGGCAGATCCAAATTCAGATATCAAAGAGGAAGATGACGGTGAGGTAGGGCAAGTGATTTGTTGAGTAAGGTAGAGAGTGTGGTTGGCGAAAAAAGCTTCTCCATGAAGAGTAATCTTTTCTTGCGGAGGTAAGTTGTTGTCAGTCGACAGGATTGAAGGGGAGATTATTAGAATAAGGACGATCGTCCTAACTAGGATTTGCATTGTGGTTGGATTCATTCTCATGGAGAAATTGAAGTTCATCTTCGTCTGGGCGAAACAAAGGTTGAAAACAAGTTCTTCGTCTTTTGGATTAAAACTGGAATCTTGATTAGAGCAGAACAATGAATGGAAACGTTTGTGCTTTTGCGTTGTTCTTCGTATTTGATCTTGTACACCGCTCTGGCCCAATCTATTTTAGAGTATGCGTGTGTGAGAGAGAGACGAGCGATGTTTTGGCGGGAATGAGAAGGCGGTTATTCTTCTGCTTTCGCGGGACTTTCGCGGGAAGACGAGACATCTCTCCCAACCTTTTTTCTCCGGAAGTCCCAAGTTTCAGTCCCCCGAGTCAGAATTCAAGCGAAGCTGAAGTATTTGGGTTGGTTTGGTTCTTTGCATTACATCTAGGGAAATTAATGTAACTAAAATATAAGATCTTATTACTTAAGAAACTATAATAATTTACCTATATTATTAGGATATTGTTATAGAACTATAACTAATGATATTTGTTTTCATAGTGTTCCTTAATTAAACAATGATGATAAAGAAAAAGGGTGCATCTCACACCATTGCTAAAAAAAGGTAGTATCCACACCGCGCTAACAATTTCAAGTAAAATTAGGTTTCATTTATTTTGAGTGATGCTTAATCATTTTCGAATAAAATAATTAAATAAATACATATGTTATGTTATATTAAAACATTATTTTTATCCACTAATATATAATAATGTTATTTGTTGGTTGTCTTACTTATATATAGAAGAGTGTTTCTTATAAGATATATGAATAGAAACGTGTATAAAATCAAATAGTAACAAAAATCCTAGTAAATATAGCACCTAAGTTATATAAAAAGTCAATACGTTGTCCATTTTGAATATTATTCAAATTTAATTGGGTTAAATAAAGTGTTTGGACATTCGGTAGTTTTAAGTTATTCCAGTTCATGTAGTTTTAAATCACTATTATTTCATGTTATTATAGTGGGTAGTGTTAAGTCTCCAATATTTCAGTCATTCGAATTCGGGTCAGTTTTGGGTGACTGCATTTCAGATCATTCAAACTAAGTGAATTGTAAATTCAACTCAGTTGAGTTTCATGTTAATATACTTCAATATATTTGGATTCAGGCTCAAGTCAGATGGATAGATTTTTCTTCGAGTCAAGTTTTGACTGATCTTGATATGGATTCAATTTATCACAAATACTACCTCCGTCCCGTCATAAGTTGTAACACCCCTCTCGGTAATTTTGTATTAACAACGCACGGAGCATAAAATAATTACAATCGCCCTCACTCGGGTGTCACATGCCCTTACTCACCCATGTGAGTAAAGAAGCAAACATATAATAATACAAATGAATCGATAACCGCTGTGATGAACAGAGGTATTCCACTACTAATATAAACATAATATTTCCATAAGTCGAATACATAGACTACTGAGCATCTAAAACACCCCCAATATTTACAACGTAGTGTATAATACAAACTAAAATCTGAAAGGTGCAGGATAACAAAAGACGACGTCGACTACCCAAAGACTCGCACTCTGGCTTCATAGCTCGATCATGTTCATGTAATCGGTTGCCGTATAGGCTCAGCAAAATGTTGAATATGCTTAAGCATGATCCTATCATGCTATTCTGGTTTACAGTTTATATTCAAATTTGTAAATAACATAAGCAACACCAAATTATTCAATCAACACAGTCACTATATTTCACAAGCAATCATTTGCATAAACAATAGATAACGAATAAGTGCGGTAAAACGCGTAGTCGCTTTTAGCGAACTGTATTCGTATTCATAATCACATCCGGCCTCCCTGGCCTCATTGTACATCATCACTTTTATTATTGTCATCAGTTGGGTGTCATGTTAGGAAAACCCGAGTTAACTTTCAATGGACAGTCATCCCACGTACACACAAAGGTGCTTATATTTCTAGGGGTCTGGAGGCCCCGGGACTTCCACTTTGCCTAATAAAGGCGTCCTTAAATAGGCCAGAGTCGTGTACCAACAACAGGTACCATCTGACCAACAATCTATGTAGGCTCATTTGGACTTAACAAGAGTCGATCCGATCCGGGTGTTATACTCTAGTGATCACTATGCGCAACCAGTAGTCGAAGACTAAACTGGATTTCCATCATACACCAATTCTCCATCATATGATTAATTAGGTAATCAGTTACCTAAAGTATAATCTTATGTTGGAGAATTCATTTTAATACAGCCGCCT
>CM041779.1:283342456-283367451 GCA_023374045.1 Limonium bicolor
AATCACAAAGGAACAGGAATAGTCAATTTAGGGATACATAGCAAACCGAAATCTAAGGGAACTACTCAGCCATTGACATGTTTACAATAAGCTTAGTAATAATAGAGAATAAGAAAACTCTGTTCAGTCTCCGTGGTGAACTTTTGTCTCTGCTCCAAACTCCAAACCAGACTCCAAGCAAAAACTTGTTCTCTCTGTATCGTGATTATTCTGTGCGCTCAAGATGTGTTATTGTGGGGATTTTGTGTGTTCAAAGACCTCCCCCTCAGGTTGGCCCCGTTCCTCCTTTTATAATAACAGGTATATCTTCTAATCTATCTCTAATCCCTTTTAATTAAAACGACGGACAACAGAAATACTACGCGATACTAAAGATAAAACCCGAGCTCCGTTATTTCTGGAACTGATTAAGTCGCTCCGCCTGTGATGGTCCGGGTTTAAAACCCGTATGCAAACCCGGAACATATGAAAATTGAGGCAGTAGCTTCCCCGCTGGTGATGTTCCGGGTTTAAAACCCATATGCAAACCCGGAACATATGAGATTTGAGGCAGTAGCTTCTCCGGTCTTGTGGTCCGGGTTGCAAACCAACATGCAAACCCGGAACATATGAATTTTGAGGCAGAAAGTCTCGCCCTGGTATGTTCGGGTTTCAAACCATTCCTCAAACCCGGAACAAGCCTGAAATTAAGCAGAATGTTCTGCGACGAGGGGATCCGGGTTTATAAACCCAGATGCAAACCCGGACCCTCTATAAAGTGCAACAGTGATGAATGAAAATCTGTATTTGACTCTGGTTTGACTTCCCATGTTGCTCTAACCTCTAAAATATTCATTTAAGCACTTTGTTGAGTAATTTATCCTGAAAACATATGAAATCAATCATTGGAGACAAATATAACAATGAAGAGTAATTAAAGCATTAAAGAGGAAAGTTAATGTCATAATGTAGAAAATTAAGCATGAATTAGTCTAGTAAACTTAGACAAATTCCTGACTTATCAACTTCCTCACACTTAATCTTTGCTTGCCCTCAAGCAAATAGAAACATACTCTCTTACAGAAGGGAGTCGTCAGTTAAGAACTGTGCACAAGGAGATCTAATAATGAAAGCAGTCATATAGAACAATGATCCACACTTGCAGGTTTTCATAAACAGTGAATTGAGAAGTATTTTGCAAGAGCTTAAGGCACATAGTAAAACCACTGACTCCAATTTCACTCAGGGACTACTTTCCAATTAACTTTCCACAATCCATGGACGACAAGGGTGAGAAGTAATATCTTATTCCATATTACCTTTCATCACCACGTACTCATAATCAAGAAAGATTTGCACTTTGCATTTGAAATTAGCAAATTTCTTCAACTTTCTAAACAGCATTAACTTTCTCTTTTATATCCCTCAGACTTTTCTCTCCATTCATGTAGCGGTGTTGGGTCTTCTATCCCAGATCAGATGACCTTAGGTAGATGGGTGATGAGGCACCCCGAGGACTTAATTACCAAATGGGCGAGGCCTGTTTTCTGGGGTTAAAAGTTCGATTAGAGGAGTACCTTGCCTTTGTCCTTCCTTCCTTTCATTCAATAATCATTCCCAAAGTCCCCAAGTGAAATCAAAATCAAATAGTTGCACTAATAGGCTTAACTTTTTAAAGAAGAAATAGACAAACATTAGTTAAAAACTGTACATACAAGCATGCAACCAGAATTCCTACAACTGTTCTCCAGCTTCGATCTCATAAGAACTAGTGCTACTCGTGCGATGTTCCAAACCAACTTATCCAACCACTGATAAGACTCAGGTATGTTATGAACCAAAAATTTTATTGAGGGCCAACAAAAACATTGTGAAAATAGAATGATAGTCTCAAAAGGAAATTGTTCAAAATTAGCACATTCGAATGAAATTAAGCATGAATATGAGCATGTGTAATTTCCCTTCCTCACACTTAAAACTTAGCAATGCCCTCATTGCTCATGAAAATGATTAAGATGGAATGAAAACAAAAATTTCCAGAAAACAACGTTTGAAAAATAAAAGAAGTTAGAAAATCACGCCCCTGGGGTATGGTGAGGACAACGTCCTCACACTATGTAAAAACAGCGGGGGTGTTGAATTCTACGAAATTTCGACAGAGCTTCCTTTGAATTTCCTCAATACCTCACACGCATCAAAAAGCAGCCCTGTAGCTCAAGAAATACAACCAAAGCCAACACGAACTTGCAGATAAACAGTAAGTGTATAAGTGATACATCATAGTGCAGCGATGGTCGTAATGAAACAAGTAGTAGCCGAATCCAAAGTAAGATAGAATTACAACCCAAAAGAAAATATCTCAGAAAAACACATCAAAAGATCTGAAAAGAGAGAACGAAACAACCCAAACTCCAAAATCCTAGGAAGGTGGTGGAAGCTGTGACCATGCTGAAGATGCCATGCCTCCATACGGGCGAAGCGTGTATCGTACTCAGCCATCCCGGCATCCTGGCGAACCTCAGCAGTGGCGACGCGCCTCCAAAGATGACAGGCGAACTCCATAGTTCTGAACCTGAGTAGACAGATCGTCAAGGCGCGAGCCGAACTGATCAAAGCGAGCAGTACACACCCCCTGCCAATCTCGAAACTCTATCATGAGCTCCTCAAAATCTTGCGTCGGCGCTACGGCAGGTCCACCATCTCCGAATCTGTGAAGGCCCGGCCCATCAGCACCAGCAGCTCGGGCAGCTCTCTCACCCGGTCGGGCACGACGACGCTTAACCCAACCATCTCCTATCTTCTCCCACTGAAAGCGATGCATCGCTGTCATGTCCAGAGGAGAAGCTGAATGCTGAGGCCGCTCATCACTAAAATCACCCTCTCCTTCTCAAAGAGATACTGCAGAAAATGTGGGAAAGCAAGAGAAGCGGTGCTGTCCACATCCATGATACGTAAAATGTGGTTAATAACAGCAGCAGAGAAAATAATAGGACAAGCGCCGCTAGAGAACTCATCAGCAGATGACGCATAAAGAAACAATCCACAGCGTTCAAGTCAGCACACTCTCTCGGGCGGACATTATGCATAATAAAGGCCAGAAGCAACCTCTCAATCGGAGTCTGCAATTTGTCCCCTGTCACGACCTGCTTATCCCTTGAAGACCGTTGCTGATGGTTCGGAACCTCAGGGTTATTCACCACCAGCCTCAGATAATGTTCCTTTGCCCGTTTCTTATCATTTTCATAATTTTTCCTACGTCCCTAAGCACATTGTTATCAAAAACATCTTGCACTCCAAAGTACTCATCAACCACCCTATGAATAATTTCGATGTATCTCCCTTTGATCCACGCGCTAATTACATCATGCTCATCCTCCTTCTCAGCTAGCATAAAACAACTTAACCAATCTTGGGTAGTAACACCCCCACCAAGACGAACAAGCCGCCCCCAACGGCGCCAAAAACTTGTTGGGATAAAACCTAACGGCAAGTGTACCGGTCAATTCTAGCAAGTTTTAATAGAGAGTAATCCCTAAGTATCGAACCAGAGGAGGCGATGTGTCTAGTTTAATCTGTACTAACCGAATTAAATAAAACAGGAAATTGGGGTTTGATTTGATGACAATTAAAACTGTAAACGGCATGCGAACAATAATAAGCAGGAAAAATAAATGTTGTGAAACTGATTTGGGAGAAGAAGATCCCGGTTTACTACTGCACCTAAATCCGTGATTCCTATCCCTAAGTGATTTAAAAGATAATTGAGTAAACCCTAGAACTAAGATAATTTACCTCGGTCCCCGTTAGCAAATACTAGTTAATAAAGACCGAATTCTAACTCTCGTTACGAACCCACTGTTTACTAACCGCCTTAAGAACAATCTAGTTTATTAGTCAATTAGCTATTTAGAGGAATTACCGTCTCTAAATAACCGGTTATTTTCCTGAATTCAATTGAAAGCCGCAGTCGTCACATATAAGCTAACAAAATACTAATCCTTATAATTGGCCAAATTATAACGATTAAAGAAATTAAGCAAGGAAAATAACTTTACTCAATTAAATTGCATTAAATCACAAAGGAACAGGAATAGTCAATTTAGGGATACATAGCAAACCGAAATCTAAGGGAACTACTCAGCCATTGACATGTTTACAATAAGCTTAGTAATAATAGAGAATAAGAAGAAACTCTGTTCAGTCTCCGTGGTGAACTCCTTTGTGTGCTCTGCTCCAAACTCCAAACCAGACTCCAAGCAAAAACTTGTTCTCTCTGTATCGTGATTATTCTGTGCGCTCAAGATGTAGTATTGTGGGGATTTTGCGTGTTTTCAGACGTCCCCCCTCAGGTTGGCCCCGTTCCTCCTTTTATAATAACAGGTATATATCTTCTAATCTATCTCTAATCCCTTTTAATTAAAACGACGGACAACAGAAATACTACGCGATACTAAAGATAAAACCCGAGCTCCGTTATTTCTGGAACTGATTAAGTCGCTCCGCCTGTGATGGTCCAGGTTTAAAACCCGTATGCAAACCCGGAACATATGAAAATTGAGGCAGTAGCTTCCCCGCTGGTGATGTTCCGGGTTTAAAACCCATATGCAAACCGGAACATATGAGATTTGAGGCAGTAGCTTCTCCGGTCTTGTAGTCCGGGTTGCAAACCAACATGCAAAACCCGGAACATATGAATTTTGAGGCAGAAAGTCTCGCCCTGGTATGTTCCGGGTTTCAAACCATTCCTCAAACCGGAACAAGCCTGAAATTAAGCAGAATGTTCTGCGACGAGGGGATCCGGGTTTATAAACCCAGATGCAAACCCGGACCCTCTATAAAGTGCAACAGTGATGAATGAAAATCTGTATTTGACTCTGGTTTGACTTCCCATGTTGCTCTAACCTCTAAAATTCATTTAAGCACTTTGTTGAGTAATTTATCCTGAAAACATATGAAATCAATCATTGGAGACAAATATAACAATGAAGAGTAATTAAAGCATTAAAGAGGAAAGTTAATGTCATAATGTAGAAAATTAAGCATGAATTAGTCTAGTAACTTAGACAAATTCCTGACTTATCACTCAGCCCATCTCTAGGGCCCCTTACCGTATGAGTCCGGTGGAGCTGAAGGAGCTGAAAGTCCAGCTTCAGGAGTTGCTGGATAAGGGCTTCATTCGCCCTAGTGTTTCGCCTTGGGGAGCGCAGTGCTATTTGTGAAGAAGAAGGATGGACCTTCAGACTATGCATCGATTATAGAGAGCTGAACAAGGTGACCATCAAGAACCGCTATCCCCTTCCGCGCATCAATGATTTGTTTGACCAGTTGGCGGGCGCCACAGTGTTCTCGAAGATCGATCTTCGTTCAGGCTACCATCAGTTGAGGATTAAGGCCGAGGATGTGCCTAAGTCCCCCTTTAGGACTCGTTATGGTCATTACGAGTTCCTAGTTATGCCGTTTGGTTTGACTAATGCCCCTCAGTCTTCATGGATATGATGAACCGGGTTTTCAAACCCTATCTGGATCAGTTTGTAGTGGTCTTCATAGATGACATCTTGGTGTATTCCAAGAGTGCAGAGGAGCACGAGGAGCATCTGAGGATGTTCTGCAGACGTTGAAGGATTGTGAACTGTATGCTAAGCTAAAGAAGTGTGACTTCTGGCTCGACCGTGTAGTGTTCTTGGGACATGTGGTCTCGAAGGACGGTATCTCAGTAGACCCAGAGAAGATTAGAGCTGTGATGGAGTGGGCGAGGCCCACGAATGTCGCTGAGATCCGCAGTTTCCTTGGGTTAGCTGGGTATTACAGGAAGTTCGTTGAGGGGTTCTCTAAGATTTATCCCCACTGACCCGTCTGTTGAGGAAGGAGATCAAGTACGAGTGGAGCGAGGCTTGCGAGCAGAGCTTCCAGGAGGTTAAGAAGAGGTTGACGACAGCACCGATTCTGACTCTGCCATCTGGGACCGAGGGCTTCGAGGTCTTCTGTGATGCGTCCCATAAGGGACTAGGTTGTGTTTTGATGCAACAGGGTAAGGTAGTGGCTTATGGCTCTCGGCAGCTTAAGCCTTATGAGAAGAACTACCCTACCCACGACCTGGAGTTGGCAGCTGTGGTTTTCGCGCTGAAGATTTGGAGACATTATCTGTATGGGGCGTCGTGTAAGGTCTACACGGACCACAAGAGTCTCAAGTATTTGTTCACTCAGAAGGAGCTGAACTTGAGACAGAGGAGATGGTTGGAGCTACTTCATGACTACGATTTGGAGATCCTCTACCACCCGGGTAGGGCGAATGTTGTGGCAGACGCTTTGAGTCGGAGAGGCGCTCCAGGCGTAGCTTGTGCTTGACAGGAGTTCAGTCCAGAGGTCCGCCTTAGAGCTTCAGCGTATGGGTGTTTGGGTAGTCAGACCAGCCAGTGCCAGTGTGATAGTAGCGTCCAGGTTCAGTCTTCGTGGTCGACAGGATCAGAGTTGGTCAGGAGTCAGATTCAGCTTTGTGTCGGATCAGAGGGGCTGCCTTCAGAGCAGAACTCGGACTTCAGTGCCTCTAGTGATGGTTGTTGCGTTTCAAAGGCCGAGTGTGTGTGCCCAACGATGCAGTTCTGCGTAGGGAGATCCTTCAGGAGGCTCATGGAGCGCCATATTCAGTTCACCCAGGAGGGGTGAAGATGTATCGAGATCTCAGAGAGTCGTTCTGGTGGTCTAGGATGAAGCGTGACATCTCTGAGTTCGTTTCGAAGTGCCAAACCTGTCAGCAAGTGAAGGCTGAGCACCAGAGGCCAGCGGGTTTGCTTCAGCCCCTTCCCGTTCCTGAGTGGAAGTGGGAGAGTGTGGGGAGGATTTTGTCATGGGTTTGCCCAAGACTTCTTCGGGCTGTGATGCCGTATGGGTGATAGTGGATCGTCTGACGAAGTCCGCTCATTTTCTGCCTGTGAGGAAGACCTTCAGTTTGGAGCGCTTAGCTCGTCTGTATCTCGATGAGAGTGAGGCTTCACGGGGTGCCTGCTTCTATGTGTCTGATCGTGACCCCCGTTTTGTGTCTAGATTTTGGCGCAGTTTGCATCGGCCCTGGGTACGAGTTTAGCTTTCAGTTCAGCTTACCATCCCAGTCGGATGGCAGATAGAGAGGACTAATCAGGTTCTAAAGGACATGCTTCGCGCATGTGTCCTGGATTTTGAAGGTAGCTGGGATCAGCACGTGACTCTGATCGAGTTTGCCTACAACATAGCTTCCAGGCAAGCATTGGTATGGCTCCGTTGAAGCGTTGTACGGTAGGAGGTGCAGGTCTCCCATCTGTTGGGATGACCTGAAGGAGAGGGTCTTGGTTGGACCTGAGTTGGTGCAGGGTGCAGTAGAGAAGATCAGGATGATTCGGGAGTGTTTGCTTGTTGCTCAGAGTAGACAGAAGTGTTAGCAGACCAGAGGCGCAGGCCGCTTGAGTTGATGTGGTGATCACGTCTATCTGCGAGTGTCGCCGGTCAGAGGCGTAGTCCGGTTTGGGAAGCGTGGAAAGCTTAGCCCGAGGTTTGTAGGCCCTTTTGAGATTCTATAGAGGATTGGCCTGTGGCTTATCGCCTGGCTTTACCCCCATCCTTGTCTGCTGTCACAGTGTTTTCCATGTCTCGATGTTGAGGAAGTACCTGCTGATCCGTCTCATGTGATCGACCATAGTCAGCTTCAGTTGAGAGAGGACTTCAGTTATGAGGCAGTACCCAGTATTTTGGCTAGAGACGTTCGTCAGCTCCGTAGTAAGACCATGCCTATGGTTAAGGTTCAAGGTCAGATCAGTCGGAACGTGAAGCAACTTGGGAGCTAGGATGAGGCGTTGCCAAGTTTCCCTCCCTTTTCGATCAGTGAGGTGAGTCAATTTCGAGGACGAAATCTTTTAAGGGGGAGGTGATGTTATAACCCGTATAATTCCTACCTTATATTTTATCTGCTACAACGTTATTCTAAAGTTGGATTTAAATCCCTTTGCTGTCAGTTGGGACATCAGCGACATTGTTTTATTTGCCAAGGACAAGGAGGTCATTACTCTTAATTTAATTAAGGTAATTGAATTGAGGCATTAAGTTAAATAAGGAAAGGGGTTCCTTATTTCTTTTCTTATCCTGATCATTGTTATTCACGTCAGTCTATCGTGAAGAGCGTTCTCCATCGTGGTGCTGAGCGACAGTTTTCTCCCTTCCTTTCTCTCTCTCAATTTCTGCCTCTGTGAGATTTCTGCTGCTGCAATTGGATTGGAGTTCTTCGCTGCGGGTTTCCTCCTCTCGAATCAGGTTTGTATTTCAAGAATTCTGGGCTTCATTGTGGTTTTTCCCTCTCTCTCAGTTCTGATTTTGAGCCTTCGATTGTGGTTGAATCAGTGGCCGTCGGTTGTGATTGGAGTTGCGAATTGCGCGGGCGGAGAGTCACTTCTGTTTGTGGAAATCCTACGTTATTATTCCGGTTCGTGTTAGATTTATGGACGTCGTTGTTTGGGTTTTCTTCTTTTGTTTCTGATTGGTGGAATGTTGATTAGGGATTTCAGTTGCTGTGGATCTCTGTTGGATTTCTGGACTGCTACGGACTACTTCAGATTGTCGTCTCTGCTGATAGTTGAGGTAGGTGGTTGCTCGATTCGGTTTGGGAGTTCAGCCATGGGGTATTGCAAGGACTGTTCTCTGATTTCGTGTGTGCTTTCCTTTGCGATTTTGTGGCGTTTTCGAATGGCTAAAACCCCACGGTTCTCTGCATTTCTCTGTGATTTGGTGTGTGTGTCAGTTTGACAAATCGTGGTGTTGTTTTTGCATAAATTCCTGCTCTGTTCGTCGTCTGAAAAATGCAGTTTTCGCACTGTCCGAACTTCGGTCCGAGCTTTGAAGTTCGGACAGTGTGTTTTGCCCTTCTGAATTTCAAACTTGGGGTATGTCTGAACATCAGTCCGAGCATTGATGTTCGGACACTCCGCGTAACTTTTTCCGTAAAACCCGTCTGAACATCGGTCCGAGCTTCGATGTTCGGACACTCTGAAATTCTCTGTCTGTTTTCAATTCGACTTGTGTCCGAACATTGATGTCTGGACACAAGTTCGGACATTTGACAATCTCTGGTTTCTAGTCTCGACCTGTGTCCGAACTTCGACGTCCGGACACAAGTTCGGACACCCCTCTGTTTTCAGCGTAACTTCTTCGTTTGAACTCCGATTTGAGTGCGTCTGCGGCGTTGGATTCCTTATGATCTTTACTACTGATTTAGGAGTGTTTGGACATGTTTAAATGCAAGTTTGCTTCTGATTATGCAATCTTTCTGTTTTGGGACATTACACCTTGTTTCTGAGCCGTGAATGGCTGGGTCGAGCTATTCCGTGGTATACCATGTGACGTCGTTCTGAGTGTGGGTTATTCCCTTTCTGTTCTGTGGGGTTGACGAACCCTTTGGCTCATTAGAGTCATTTCTGCGTTGTCAGAGACCTGTTATGGTCTATGGGTCTTCGACCCTTCTGAGTGTGTGCATTGTGTTTTGTCCCTTTCTGTTTAAGAACTCGGTTTGTTTCTGAAATGGGAACCCTTGTGTTCCACTCTGTTCTGTTTCTGAAGGCTTCTGATTATTTGGAAATGTGGATGTAGTGTTTACCTTCTCCTTCTGATTTCAATTGTTTTGAGCAACCTTACTGATGACGGTTGCTGCTTACTGGGCATAGTTGTGTGCTCACTCCCCTACTTTTAACATTTTGCAGATTGATTAGCAAGGGTCTCTTATTCGGTTTCTGGAGCTTAGCTTATGTTTCAGCTCTTTGTTATTTGATATTCTTACTCAGACTTGTAGCCTTCGGGCCATACTCTGTTTAGACCTCTGTTTCTGTTTGGTTATGTAATTGGGTTTTTGTATTACTTCCGCTATATGTGGGTACTCTGGTTTACAATGTTTATGGAAATTCTGTTTTGGGCCTTATTTGCATTCGAGTGTTTTAGAGCCTTGTGTTATTAGGTAGTAATAGGCGTGTAATACCCTTAACTCTTAGGCCGGTTTTAGGGGTGTTACATACATGCAATCACACATATTGCTCTTAGGTAATTAAACACATAATGTCTTAACCCAAGGAAGCCCTCAGATGTTCAGACCACACCAATCACATACCGTACACCGTATAAATGCTAGCGTATATATTTACACTCGTCCGGCTCCTCGTAGCTCTATGATCTGGAATATACATATCACCTTTAAGTTAATCCCTAAGATTAACTAAATTCGGTATTTCCGAATAAACGTCATACCGTGACAGTTAACCCCCCGTATCTTGTTAGTTGAGTTGGTTTGGGTTTCCGTATGTTCAGGTTTAGTTAGCTTCTTCGGTCTCGTGACGATACTCGTAACTCGTAGTATTTTCTACTACTTAAGTTAACTCCTTATAACCCATGATATTTATTCATAGGTTAGTAGTTTTGATTATATTTATTGTAACACCCCAACCGCTAATTTACAATTAACAAAAAATAACTACGCCAAACGCAAATGAAATCACAGTGGAAAATTTAAACTAACTCCACGGTGTTACCGCCGTTAGTCACCCACGTGACTAACTAGGCCTTCCAACTCCAATGTAACGGTCTGACTAACTGAATACGCACCGAGTAACTCCAATATTTAAATACATGTCCAAAATGATAACATACCGAGTTTCCAACTTCTGGAACATACATAAGTTTAAGATGGAAGTTCCATATACAAAAACGGGTATAACCTATCTAAGGTATAATCAAAAACAAAAGTATACCCTGTACCCTATATCTACCCGCATACTCTCGGCCTGGTCTCCTCGCCAGCTGGTTACCTGAAATGGGGGTGCCCAAAGGCTCAGCAACAACGCTGGTATGAAAACGTGTAGCCCGCAAGCTACCGGGCCACATACAACTAATTTGGTCATAAACATGCGGTTCATTTTACATCAATATAAAATAACAGTAAACACAACAATGTACACAACACATTTAATGCATTAAAAAGGATAACACCCCATACATAGACAAAACGCCATGAGTCGAGTCAGTGTTCTGTTCTGTTATGGCCTCGAGGGTAATAAAGAATCTCGTAATAGGCTTTACTTAATCATTTGAGGATAATCCACACAGTAGGATCATCAACTCTCTTAATTGTTATATCATTTAACTCAGGTGTAATTTGATCGAGTTAGGAGGGTATGAAATTCTTGATAAGCACGTCCATTAGGGTGTATTAAGTCGGGTATGAATAAACCCTTCAGATAAGAATAGGACTCTAGTGAAATTTTAAGGGAAACCAAACGGACCCACGGAGAGTAGTGTAACTATCTCCTGACCACAAGTATGCGGGTATAAATAAACCATTCAGACGAGAATGAGACTCTCGCAAATTTTAAGGGAAACCGGAAAACCGGACCCACGGAGAGTAGTGTAACTACCTCCTGACCACAAGTATACGGGAATTTAACCCAACGGAGAATTTAACATTTCTCCACCACCGTCGCAACGTACATTTGGTTGGAAGACGATCTGATGCAGATACGGCTCCCGAAATTTGCATGCATGGCCAGAAAGAAAATCTTCTGACTCCTTCCTTCTTTTGACAAGTTATGAGTCTTAGTTAGACAATGTCCTACCACTAGAGTGATTAGTCGAATATCACATTTGGAGCATCGACATTATGTTTAAAGGGAGGTTAGTGAGAAACTTGGGTGCAAGTTCTCTTAACACAAAGCGCACATCATTAATCCACTTGTTATCGTATGTAACGTGAGTGTAATTTTGTTTGCTCCCAAGGGCGGTTAATTAACTTAAGTCAATCATGAATAATACACAATCACAAACATATAATCATTTTACATGCATTAGTCTTGGTCATTAATCACACAACAAATAGTACACAAATCGTATAAACCGTTAGCAAACAAGCTGCAAGAATCCATACCTTAGCCTTAGCCAAAGTCCACTTACTATAGGCTGACGTCTCGACTATTCAAACCCTGTAATCCAATCGATTAAGCGAATTAATTTTTTTATTTATGCTAGTAAATGGAATTTCTTCTTTTTATAGCACTCCTCTTAATTTTTGTTCACCAACTATATACATATATGTATATATATATATATATATACATATACTTAACGTAACATGGCCATATTATTCAGTTTAGCGCAATTACATGTGTATATGTATACTTGAACATTAGCCGAGATTTATTTCATTTGTCATTTTCAAACAAAGAAACTTGTATATATATATTCGTTCGACTGTAACATTACAATGATACAAAGAAGAGAGCAAATTAGTTTGTTGGTTAAACTATATATATTATTTATCCTCGTATATAACATTTATATACCCGATTAATTCTAATCTTAATACCTTTACAAATTAATACCAATTTTCTAGAACAAATTCCTTAAGTATTTTAATCCGTCACCTAATCACTTTACTAAAAAATTATTAATCTCATTTACAACTTACCAATTTACTACTTAATCATTTAATCTCCACTCTTATCAAATTAATACCAATTTTCCCAATACTTCTTAATTGCTAGAATCCACTAAATCGACTTATAGACTTAGTCGGAAGTGGATTTCGTCCTGGACATTCAGCGTATCCCTGAACCGTCCGGGACAACCTTTTTTTTTCTCCTTTTGTACAGTTTTAAATAAGTGCAGAACGTACGTTTCTTTAAAAAAATTAATGAATACATTCACATCCATCCGTGAACCGCTTTGGACAACATTTCTTTTTTGGGAAAATTCACGGGATACCACTAAAAAGTTTGTTAATTCACAAAAGACCACAGTTTTTAAAAACGTTTTCAGATACCACAAAAAATCATTTTAATTCACCAGATACCACAAATTACTAACCCAAAACTTTTTAAGACTAAAATATCCCTACTTGTTAGTAAGCATAATTCACGGTATACCACATAAATTTTTTAATTCACAAGATACCACAACTTTTATTAAAATATATTAAAATATTAAAAATTTTAGTTTTATTATTTAATTGGTTTGAATTTTATTAAATAACAAAAACACATATATAAATAACTTTTTAAAAAAATATTAAAAAATACTATATATCATAGAAAGCTAAAAAACTTAATTAAAAATAAAAAATAGTTAAAGAATGATAATTCAAATTTTTATAATATTTTTACTCAAAGTAGCTTTAGTAATGTAAAGTAGTACTATAAAAAATTAAATTTATATAAAGTAAATTATTATCTCTTTACTAGTTTTGTCTAATTTTAATCAACTTTGTGGCTTCTCTAATGTATTTTACATTTTATAATTGTTTAGAGATTTTATTATTTTGTATATGGAATTTTTTATTTTTTTAATTTCAACCCTACATTAAATTTTACTGTACTTTTTCAACACATGTTTATTAATTTTGTTTTGAATTAAAATATATAAAACGATATTATAAAAAAATCTTAGACTATAATACTTTATATAATATCACTTTATATATTTAAGTCAAAAATACAACTAAAATTATTAAATATGTTTTTAAAAAAATTATGTAGCAAAAGTTAACTTTTGATTAAAATACAACTAAAGTTAACTTTTTCTTATATATGGGTTAAAATTGAAAAACTAAAAAATACCACCCATATATAATAATAAAATCTGTAAAATTTGACAAAGATAGTAAAGAGAATGATGATTTATTTTTTATAACCTTACTTTGTATAATTTTTAAATTTTTTATAATAATATTTTATATTTTTAAAATTATTAGAGTACAAATATTATAACATTTTTGGATAATCATTTTGTTAACTACTTAGGTTTTTGAAATTTTTAAGAATTTTTTAAAAGAAATTTTATAATTATATATTTGCTATTTTTAATTATATAAAATTGCATCCTATATTAATAAACCTATAAATGTTATTATTTTTCTACTGTTTTTAATATATTTGTGGTATCTTGTGAATTAAATATATCTATGCGGTATACCGTGAACTATGTCAATTAACAAGTAGGGGTATTTTGGTCTTAAAAAGTCTTGCGATAGAAATGTGTGGTATCTGGTGAATTAAAATTATTTTTGTGGTATCTGGAAAACTTTTTAAAAACCGTGGTCTTTTGTGAATTAACAAACTTTTTAGTGGTATCCCGTGAATTTTCCCTTCTTTTTTTTTTTGTGCAATTTTTAAATGAGTGCAAAACAATACTTTAAATGTTTTTAGAATATATTCAAAATAGATGGTAACTTCTTCCCTATAACTTTATTTTGAAAATTTAACTATTCATTAAAATCTCAATTGTTACATTGGTATGTTGTAAAATATAATAATTTATAGTTATGAAAGGATTTTCAAAATGTAAGATATTATACTTGGTACATAATAGACGTTGAGCTGGTATTAGATTGACAACGGTATGGTATTTATATATATATGTCTTTAGTATATCATAAATTTTTATAATAAATTTATTTTTACATTGGGTTTTATTTACATTCATGAAGGTATTAAAGTAACAACTTGTAGGTATTTTGTAATAGGGTTTTAAGTCATAATAATGGTGCGTTTAATATGGTACATTAATATGTTATAAACAAAGTATATAATTATTTATAGTTACGTAAGGATTTTGAAAATGTAAGATAATTAGTACATTACAGATGTTTATTAGATTAATGATGATGTGATATTTGTATATATATTTGCATATAATTATTTTTACATTGGTTTTTATTATATTCATAAAGGTATTAAAGATGCAAATTGTAGATTTTGTAATATGGTTTGAAGTTATAATAATATTGGTGTTGAACAATGATACATTGGTATGTTGTAAAACAAATTATATAGTAATTTATAGTTACAAAAGGATTTTGAAAATGTAAGATATTACACTTGGTACATATAGATGTTACATCGGTATTAGATTGCTGATGGTGTGATATACTTGTATATATATGTCTTTTGTATTTCATAAACTTATTTCGCATATAATAATTTATACATTGGTTTTAATTTATATCCGTGAGGTGAAGGTACAACTTGTAGGTATTTTGTAATAGAGTTCAAAGTTGAAATAATGCTGGTGTTTCAACAATGATACATTGGTATGTTGCAAAACAAATTATATAGTAATTTATAGTTACAAAAGGATTATGAAAATGTAAGATATTACACTTAGTACATGATAGATGTTTCATTGGTATTAGATTAACGATGGTGTGATACTTCTATATATACGTCTTTGGTATTCACAAACTTATTTCGCATATAATTATTTTTACATTGGTTTTTATTTATATACGTGAAGGTGGTAAATGTACAACTTGTAGGTATTATGTACAACTTGTAGGTATTTTGCATAGGGTTTGAAAAGCTGTAATAATGTTGTGTTTGAACAATGGTACATTGGTATGTTGTAAAACAAATTATATAGCCATTTATAATTACTGTAGAATTTTGAAAATGTAAGATATTACACTTGGTACATTATAGATGTTTCAATGGTATTAGATCAATGATGTTGTGGTACTTATATATATAAATGTCTTTAGTATATCATAAACTTATTTCGCATATAATTATGTTTACATTGGCTTTTATGTACATTGTGAAGGTACTAAAGATGCAACTTGCAGGTATTTTGCAATAGGGTTCAAAGCTTTATAATTCATGAATGTTTAGTATTTAGATTTTGGGTATTAGACTGCATAATAAATGCAATATATTGTAGTACCATGAAGTTTCATATTATACAATATAGTGAATAGTACAAAAACAAGATCAAACACTATTTTGTCATAAAAAGAAACACCGATATACCAGTCCACCAACCACCAATTTGGACCTAAACAAATACCATACATATATGAATGAAGCACGTAAGGATACATCACATAAAACCATGTCATTAAAATGACATATAATTCTAGTGGAATTTCGTGTAAAAAACTTGTACGTACTTTAGTGAAGAAATGGTACTAATACATACACATATTGGTAAAAAAAAATCAAAGTACAGCGATGGATCATTTTTTAAGATGTCATTTGTTGAGATGGTGCACTTCCATCATCAATCGGCCAGACTTCAATCTGTTTTCAGCAGCGTCTTCGAGATGCACCCGTTCTAGTGATTTTATCTCTACATTGAGGCACGGAGCATGTATGTTCATTGTTCACCGGTTACAGTTGCAAAATTACCGTGAATATAGAATGAAGACATCTTCAATCTGGGTGCGAGATGCATATACACATACACAAGAAGAGGAAGTAGAGAAGTGTAGAGCAAGTATGCTCATTGTTTGCCGATTAGGATTACAAAATCAGTCACTTAGTGAAGAGAATGAAGATGATAATGTTTATCTTGTCTTCACAAGGTGCGACAAAAGAAGTAAAAAACTTCTATTGTTATAAATCGCCAAATATAAGATGAGTTTGGGTATATTACCAAATCCACTATGAACTATTTTCATTCCTATCCTCTTCAATTTGCTGTGTGAGGGTAGCAGTTCCAGTACTTTATCTCTGCAGTGGCGCAGACACAAGAATACAATGTGGAGAGTCTCGGAGCATGTATGTTATGCTCGCCAGGTAGGGTAGCAAAATCACCTTGAGTGAAGAGGATTATCCCTGCTTCACAAATCCAACATTCAATTATTAAAATTGCAACGTTCAATTATTAAAATTGCTACAGAGGAGAAGATTAATTTTGTTTACATTATCGGCTCCAAATACCAAATTGAAGATTTTTATCTCTGCAGAGGTGCACGCCAAGGAGAGAATGAAGAGGCGGTGAAAATGTTCGCTGATTAGGATTGCAAAACTGAGCTGAATTGCAGAAATACTTACTGGTTGCGTTCGGTGATGGTATATATGTGGTATAAATGTGGCATTTTTGAGTAACCGCCATCACGAACACCAATTTTCAAAACAGTCACAAATATACCAGCACAAAACAACCACAAAAACCAATAATTTATGCTACAAATATAATGAATACCGTAAACAGAGCGGAGCCAGAAAACTATAATTAAGGGGACGAGAATATTTTAAAATATTAATTAATATTTAAAAATTAATTTTTAATAAATTAATTAAATTTTCAATATTTATAATTATATTTTTAAAAAATATTATATTAAAATGACACAAAATTAAATTAAAATTGAAATATATAGATTAATATATTATAAATTAGTTTATTTTCTCTTTTTTATTTTTTATTTTTTTTATAAATATTGGTATACTAAATTATAAATTAATGAAAATAATATAGAACAACAGTTTTAAACTAGTAGTGTTTTTCTAAATTGTTTATTCAGATACGGATAAATAGTCTTTTAAAACTATTACTATCTATCAATTATAATAAAATATTCTACAAGGAAAAGAGCAAACTAATAAAAATTATGATGTAAACTTTCAATTATATCAAAATTATTAGAGTACAAAATATTTGAAGTATATTTCAGAAATATCAATTATAAGTATTCAACTTGCTAAGTAATGATTAATTACAAAACTGTTTGTACAAACTATTATGGTTTGTCAGTATATCAAAGTTATTATATGTTTTATACCGTGCTTAATAATTAAAGAATAATTTTATATGCTAATATACGTTATTTTTCATTTCTTGGCATATCCAGTATTAAATTTAAATTTATGTTTTTGAATTTCATTAAATAATATTTAATTAAATAGAATATATTGTTTTAACTACAAATATATGTTTAAAATAAATATTTTATCAACAATTAAACAATATATAATAATAAATAATAAGTGATAGCTATATATATATACATATTCACTTACAGTCAATTATTTTATTATTAGAAAGAATTGCTTTTCATTTCAATGATATTATTTATTCCATTAAAAATTAAAATATCTTAAATATGAATACATTTGAATGTTACATTAAATACTACTTGTAAAATTTTATTTTTATATGACATCTAATATATTTGCTCTAAATACATGGTTTATTTATATTTTCAATATATGTAAAAAATTTATTTATAAATTATATGTATACATATTATAATTAATGTCACTAAATATTTAATAAGAAATAATAATTTTTAAAGGCTATAAATGAATATCTACATATATTTTAACTTTGTTGACAAAAATGTTTTAAAATGTAATATAAAATTTTTAATTGTAACAACAAAAACGGTAAACACACTACACAAAACTAACTTATTCAAAACAACCAGACAAAACCGCCATTTGCCGAACACTAGTTTTCAAAACAGCCACAAAACAACTAGCACAAAACAACCAGCAAAACTACCATAAAACAGTCAGCCAAAACAATCAGACCAAAACTGCCACAAAACTACCACAATTCTTTTTTCCGAACTCAGCCACTACTTTTTAGTAACTAAAATATTATTTTGAATTGGTAACTGATAAAATATATTTTTTTAATTTATTTAATCTACACTCTCCAATATTATATCACATAATCTAATGATTAATAATTAGTCCAGACTGATCAGGGACAAAATAATCCATGACTTAATCTATATTCAACTTAGTCTCGTAATGTTAGCAACACACCTTATCCACTTATTTACCCTTTATTCATCCTCCTTATCTGTTTAATACTATTGATTAACCAAACAGATTATTAAATCCCCTAATAAATCCAAGCTAATCGGTTTAGATTTGTACTAGATTTACGTAATAAAACGAACATACTTTATTTTTCCAAAATCTTTTTATACCCAACCGATTTCAATTTCAAACCTCAAAACTTTAGAATTTGAAAGTTAATTGCTAAGTTAATTCATTCTCGACTGGTTAAAAAAATTAAGATTTATTTACTGATTAATCTTTAATCTCTCATCTTCAACCAAAGCTCAAAACCACTAATATCACTAATCCTTTTACCAATTATAACTCGTTATTAATTACTAACTCTTTATTTATTATTATTTAATCCTAACTTGTAAGTGTAACCCTGCTACAACTAATAATACCAATTTTTCTCTAACAACCTCCTCAACTATTATGTAAGGCAAATTCTTGCCTACAACTACATGTAGCTAAGTTGGCTACATCTAGGGACATTTTAGTCAAATTGGGTATATGTGGGGCATTTCAGTCAAATTAAAACAAACAAATGAAATAGAGGCGTAAGCATGCGCTCTGCGCTTTTGGTTTTTTTTTCCTTTTTCCTTTTTTATTATAAAATCTTTAAATTATTATAACTTTTAATATATAAGTCCAAAATGAAAAAAAATTATATAATTGTTCATCTAAATTCAAACTCTTCAAAACAAGACCAGTCATGGATATGTTTTGACAACTTTCAAAAAAAAATTATTTTTACATGTATACGATGATATTTTAATGTGAGGATGTATGTACATGTTTTAATGTGAGAATGTACATGTTTTAATGTGATGATGTACATGTTTAATGTGATGATGTACATGTTCAAATGTCAGAATGTATATGTTTTTTAATGAACATCTGTACATGCTTGTATGACCATCTGTACATGTTTGTATGACTGTCTGTACAAGTGTTCTTTCTTATATGTACAGATTTTAATCTAAGAATATACATATTTAGTGATTCGTACAGGTTTATGTGACCTTCTGTATGTTTTTAATGTACATGTTTTTACGTGAGAATGTACATGTTTTAGTGAACATTTATACAGGTTTGTATGACCATCTGTACAAGTTTTCTTTTATGTTCTGTGCACTATACATGTAAAAATAATTTTTTTAAGTTGTCAAAATATATCCATGACTAGTCTTATTTTGAAGAGCTTGAATTTAGGTGAACAATGATATAATTTCTTTTTATTTTGGACTTATATATTAAAAATTACAATAATTTAAAGATTTTGTGATAAAAAAAGGAAAAAACTGAAAAAACAAAAAAAAACCATAGACACTGCGGCACACTAAAAAAAAAAAAGAGAAAAGGACGATCGAGCGGTGATGTAGCCAAATGGCTACAACCACTTGTAGCCCAGACTCTCCGATTATGTAAACCTTTACCTAAACAACATTTACCATCGATTAACACCAAGTCAATACCAAATCTCCAAATCTCGAATGTAGATCATAGTCACTGAAACCCAACATTATATGACATTATATGGATCTATCTCACTAACTTAATCAGTTTCTTAATTACGTTATTTTCACTTCATTAATCTGTATTTATTTACTGAACTCGTACGCTCAGTCGTGTTTTCACTTCGCACAATCGGAATTTTAAAAAACTTTACGATCTTGCCCCTGCTTTAATATCTTTCATAAATTACTACTCCCTCCGTCCCACTCCCATTGTCCACTTCACTATTTGAGCTTGTCGTTTGACTTCAATATTTAACATGTAAGATAATTATTTTATAAAATTTTTGTTTATAATGGAATCCTTATGTGAAAACTATATATTGTAAAAATTATTTTTAAAAAATTATTTTCTTATATATTTAATTGAAGTGGAAAAACGTGCCAAAAAGCAAATGGGACACTTACGGGACGGAGGTAGTATATTTAACCACAATTTATAACATATTACGAGGTGACCCCAAATTTCATTACGCACAGTCGGAATTCCAATACATTCAGTCAGAAAATGACCAATTTAGGGGCTAATGTAGGCAAAATTTATTAAAAGCGGTTCGAAAAAAGCAAAGAAGGATTCCGAAGTACTTATATAAGTAAAAACATATATATCATAAAAATTATCAGCAAAGTATACCATGACAAAGTAGACGAAAAGACGAACGCGTCGGCACAAACGGATCGAAAAACGGAGCTATAACGAAGAAGATATGACAATTTTAAGACCGGAACTCGGCGCCAGCGCCGATAAGGAAGAGCTGGCGCCGGCGCCGGCGCCGGTAAAGAAGACCGCCCGCGGGCGCGCGTCACTCTTTACCGGCGCCTGCGCCAGGTTGCGGTCTTAAAACTGTCATATCTTCTTCGTTATAGCTCCGTTTTTCGATCCGTTTGCGCCGACGCGTTCGTCTTTCGTCTACTTTGTCATGGTATACTTTGCTGATAATTTTTCTGATATATGTATTATTTCTTCTTAAGCACAACATTAACTATCATCGACGTCTTGTTCGAAATTGCCTATCAACCACTAATTACATGTCCGTTGAAGAAGAATCTATTTGAAATTCATTGAACGTTTCTATCATTTCCACCAATTTCACGTCCATTGACGAAGAATCTATTTGAAATTATCAAAATTTCCTATCAATATCAATATTAACTATCATTAACTTCTTATTCCATAGTAAAATAATCAAGCATGTTCTATTCTAATTAACAGATGAATTGGACACCAATCTAAATAGTTAGATGTATCGACATTAACTATCATCGATGTCTTGTTCGAACTTACCTATCAATTCCACTAAATTCATGTCCATTAAAGAAGAATTTATTTGACAATCATCAAAATTGCTCAAAAAATGTCATCGTTGAAACATATTTTCAATACTTCAAAAGCAAGATCGGTTTGTCATCGGAGATTGCTCAAAGAATGTCATCTTTGAAACATATTTTTAGTACTTCAAAAGCGAGATCGGTTTGTCGACAGAAATTGCTCAAAAAATGTGTTTTTTTATAACAAATGAAAGTGTATACATATTTGAAACATATTTTCAATACTTCAATAGCGAGATCGGTATGACATCAGAAATTGCTCAAAAAATATGTTTTTTTTAACAACATGAAAATGTATACATCTTTGAAACATATTTTCAATACTTCAAAAGCGAGATCGGTTTGTCGTCGGAGATTGCTCAAAGAATGTCATCTTTGAAACATATTTTCAATACTTCAAAAGCGAGATCGGTTTGTCGTCGGAGATTGCTTAAAGAATGTCATCTTTGAAACATATTTTCAGTATTTCAAAAGCGAGATCGATTTGTCATCGGAGATTGCTGAAAAATGTGTTTTTTTATAACAATGAAAATGTATACATCTTTGAAACATCTTTGAAACATATTTTCAATACTATAAAAGCGAGATCGGTTTGTCGTCAGAAATTGCTCAAAAAATGTTATTTTTTATAACAAATGAAAATGTATAAATCTTTGAAACATATTTTCAATACTTCAAAAGCGAGATCGGTTTGTCATCAGAGATTGCTCAAAAAATGTCATCATTGAAACATCTTTTCAATACTTCAAAAGCGAGATCGGTTTGTCGTCAGAGATTGCTCAAAAATATGTTTTTTTATAACAAATGAAAATGTATACATCTTTGAAACATCTTTGAAACATATTTTCAATCTTCAAAAGCGAGATCGGTTTGTCGTTAGAAATTGCTCAAAAAATATTTTTTATAACAAATGAAAAGTATACATCTTTGAAACATATTTTCAATACTTCAAAAGCGAGATCGGTTTGTCGTCGGAGATTGCTCACAGAATGTCATCTTTGAAACATATTTTCAATACTTCAAAAGCGAGATCGGTTTGTCGTCGAGATTGCTCAAAGAATGTCATCTTTGAAACATATTTCAGTACTTCAAAAGCGAGATCGATTTGTCGTCGGAGATTGCTCAAAAAATGTGTTTTTTTATAACAAATGAAAATGTATACATCTTTGAAACATATTTTCAATACTTCAAAAGCGGAATCGGTTTGTCGTCAGAAATTGCTCAAAAAATGTTATTTTTTTATAACAAATGAAAATGTATACATCTTTGAAACGTATTTTCAATACTTCAAAAGCGAGATCGGTTTGTCGTCAGAATGCTCAAAAATGATTTCAAAAAATGTATCTTTGAAACATATTTTCAATACTTCAAAAGCGAGATCGGTTTGTCGTCGAGATTGCTCAAAAAATGTCATCTTTGAAACATATTTTCAATACTTCAAAAGCGAGATCGGTTTGTCGTAGATTGCTCAAAAAATGTTTTTTTATAACAAATGAAAATGTATACATCTTTGAAACATCTTTGAAACATATTTTCAATCTTCAAAAGCGAGATCAGTTTGTCGTTAGAAATTGCTCAAAAAATGTTTTTTTATAACAAATGAAAATGTATACATCTTTGAAACATTTTTCAATACTTCAAAAGCGAGATCGGTTTGTCGTCAGATTGCTCAAAAATGTCATCTTTGAAACATTTTTTCAATACTTCAAAAGAGATCGGTTTGTCGTCGGAGATTGCTCAAAACAATAGTTCTATTGACGATCTTCTACTAGACTGCAAGAGCGATGAGGAAAGACTAAGAAAGATCAAGACTTCAAAGTGTGTAGTAAATGATGACGACAAACATGAACTACTTCATATTGACGATCTTCTACTAGACTGCAAGAGCGATGAGGAAAGACTAAAGAAGATCAAGACTTCAAAGTGTGCAGTAAATGTCGATTTTTTAGTTTTAAACAGCAGGGATTTTCCATATACACTAACATTGTCTATCATTTCCACCGACTCCACTAATTAATTCATTTCGACAACTGATGCCCGAAATGCATTCCACAATCCTCAAATGACTAACATGAAAACCCTAATTGGAGGGTAAATGGTACAACTTATTCGACACACGCCATTTTAAATCCCAGAACAATTAACAATTCAAATGACTAACACGAAAACCCTAATTGGGGGGTACATGGTAGAGGAAAAGAAGAAATCTGATACATTTTGACAGGAGAAGTGAGAGGATGAACAGTGGCGTTAGGAATTAGTCTAGGTTTTAGTGCTAATTGTGGGTGCGTTAGCCCTTTAGTGTATCATGATTCTCGGGGATTCTATTTAGTGAATTCTTTTAAGAACAATGAGATCGGTTTGTCGTCGGAGATTGCTCAAAAAATGTCTTTTTTAAAGACATTTAATTGTCATCTTTGAAACATATTTTCAGGACTTCAAAAGCGATTCTTCTTCGGAATTACATACTTCGACAACTGATGCCCGAAATGCATTCCCCAATCCTCAAATGACTAACATGAAAACCCTAATTGGAGGGTAAATGGTACAACTTATTCGACACATGCATCATTTTAAATCCCAGAACAATCAACAATTCAAATGACTAACACGAAAACCCTAATTGTGGGTGCGTTAGCCCTTTAGTGTATCATGATTCTCGTGGATTCTATTTAATGAATTCTTTTAAGAACAACGAGATCGGTTTGTCGTCGGAGATTGCTCAAAAAGATGTTTTTTTTACAAATGAAATTGTATACATCTTTGAAACATATTTTCAATACTTCAAAAGCGAGATCGGTTTGTCGTCGGAGATTGCTCCTAAAAGGTTTTTTTTATAACAAGTGAAAATATATACATCTTTGTAACATATTTTCAGGACTTCAAAAGCGATTCTATTTCGGAGTTTCATTTTCAAACAACATTGTTCGCACGTCATTTCTCATAATGTTACAACTTATTCGACACACGTATCATTTTAAATCCCAGAACAATTAACAATTCTGTTGACTACCAGTACATGAAATCCAAATGTGTTTGCACTAATCAAGTCGGGGGACGTCGTCTCCTCGTACTAGCCCTGTAGCGTGCATTGTGTTCCCTACGGTCCGCCTCAGCCCTGCTTCGTTTTACTATCGAATAAGAAGTCAATGATAGTTAATGTCGATAATGATAGTTAATATTGATATTGATAGGAAATTTTGATAATTTCAAATAGATTCTTCGTCAATGGACGTGAAATTGGTGGAAATGATAGAAACGTTCAATGAATTTCAAATAGATTCTTCTTCAACGGACATGTAATTAGTGGTTGATAGGCAATTTCGAACAAGACGTCGATGATAGTTAATGTTGTGCTTAAGAAGAAATAATACATATATCATAAAAATTATCAGCAAAGTATACCATGACAAAGTAGACGAAAAGACGAACGCGTCGGCGCAAACGGATCGAAAAACGGAGCTATAACGAAGAAAATATGGCAATTTTAAAACCGGAACCCGCCAGCGCCGGTAAGAAGGCCGCGCGGCGCCGGCCCTTCCTTATCGGCGCTGGCGCCGAGTTCCGGTCTTAAAATTGTCATATCTTCTTCGTTATAGCTCCGTTT
>CM041779.1:283367951-283404292 GCA_023374045.1 Limonium bicolor
GGTTCACCACATGTTGGGTACATAGGGAGTATACACTCATTCGAGCTTCAATGCTCTTAAGCGATGTGCTTCTACAGTCCACAGCCTCTTGTAGGCGTAGTGGTTTGGAAATCTCATTTCTTATTCGTTGTCCCTTGGCGATATCTATGCACAAGTTTTGTTGTTATAGTGGATGGAAGCCTTTTCTTAGGGTTCACATCTTCACCACATTGGTGGTCTTCTGTTAATGAGAGGTATCTTTCCTCAAGTTTCTCGTAGTGTCCAAGCGTGGACTAGGCCATTGTTGGCATTATTACCATTCATGTGCCTCTGTGCTACCATTACTACAGACGGTATGAAGGTAATTAAAAGCTTGTCAACTGTATACTAGACTGATGCTCTAGTGACAGTGACACTGAGTTGACCATTACTCCAAGCCACTCAGGAGGTTGGGTTTGAATTGGTGGTCCAGTTGTTGATTTCTTGTCATATGAGACAATATCTCTTGCAAGTCTTATTATCAAATGGTGTGGTTCTGCAAACATTTTAGTTTACACATGTATTGATTTGTGGCCTTTAAGCCTTATTGCTGCAAGCTATGATCTTTGCAAGCTGCTTACACACGTTCCCACTCCTAGTGTACCATCATAGGGTTGGAGGTATTACTGGGCTCCATGGCAAGTCATGACATCACGCTTCCGTTCATAGGAGACCCTTTTAGCAATCTGGTACTAATCAGTGCCTATGTGTAATTCAGGGTTGTGGAGGGTGATTTTTCGGTATAAGGGGGGTCTATCTAAAGGTCTGACTAAAAGCCTAGATCCTAGAAAAATGTCATTCTGTAGAGGGTGAAGACCCGTTATTCATGGCAGCCCTCAAATACCTACTAAATCGTCCGTCTTTCCCAGAAAGCCTAAAGGGGAGTGCAAGTGTGCACTACACCTACTCTCGATGGGCTCCACGCGGATTTATGCCCTAAGGGCGGAAATTGACTAGAGTCGCCACCTAGTTTGACCTAAGGAACAAGGAAGGGAAGAGAAGGGTTCTAAGAACCGTTAATTAACTCTGATGATTTGTTGCCTATGGATAGGACTTATCTGATCATACTAGAGATTCTGTGTGGGTTCGCACTGGGTTACACCCCTTAGAATGGCAACGACCACGACTTCGGATTGGTGCCCGAGGAAACCTCGGTCTCCAATTGTCGGGATTGCCTTCTTTCAAAACCTTTTTGGAGAGATTCATTTAAAAGCCAAGGATAGGATTAGGACAGGAGGAGAGAAAACGAGTGGATGAGGCGAGCTTTTCTGCCAAGCTAGAGCCAAATGAAAGGATTGATGAATTCGGATGAGTATAGAATGAAGATTTGAGAAAAGTTTGAGGTTGAGTGAATGAACAAGACTTAGAGTCTAATAGTTTGAAGTTTGTGGGGCCGAAGAAGGTTTGAGGGTTTCGAGAGGTATGAAGGCCACCTTAGAGGGGGAAAATGGTTTTTTGTTTGGAGTGGGGTCGCACCCTAGATGGGCTGCCTACGTACTCAACTCCCTGTTGAGATCAGACCTTACGTAGTTCGCGTTTTTTTGGGATTTTTGGGTTTTATGAGGTGTTTGAGATTTAGAGGAGTTTGGGGTTTGAGGGATAAGTCTGTGAGACACTCGAGTCTGTGAGACGTTTGAAACCTTGAGATGTCGAAGTCTGTGAGACGCTCCGGTCTGTGAGACGCTCGAGTCTGTGAGACGCTCAAATCATTAGGATGACAAAGTCGGTGAGATGTTCGGGTCTGTGGGACAATACGGGGTTGTTTGGGGGTGAGATGGCTGAGTGAAAATGGCATTTTGATTGATGTGGGGTCGCGCCCTATGTGGGTTGCCTACGTACTCAATTCCGTATTGAGATCAGACCTTACGTAGTTCTTTTTTTGGAGTTTTGGGGTTTTGAAGGAATTGGGGTTTTGACCTTTTGGGTCTTTGAGGGGTCAAAGAGGTTGTGATCATTTTGTGGGGGCGTGATGGATTGTCGAGTTTGTTTTGGAGTTTGAGGTGCTCGACTCTGTGAGATATTTGAAATCTTAAAAAGATGATGTCTATGAGATGCTTGGGTCTGTGAGACGTTTGAGGCTCGAAAGGGTTAACAAATTTCAAGAGGTTCAGCTTTTTGAGGAGCTGAGAGTTTTCAAAGGTGTTTGAATTTGATGAGTCTATTGAACTGTTGAGACTTTTAAATCCGTTGAGCTGTTGAGACCTTCGAGTCTGTTGAGCTGCTGAGACGTTCGAGTCTGTTGAGCTGTTGAGACGTTCGAGTCTGTTGAGCTGCTAAGACGTTCGAGTCTGTTGAGCTGTTGAGACGTTCGGAGGTTCGAGATGCTTAAGTGCTAAGGAGTTTGGAGTCCCAAGGAGTTTGAGATTTATGATGTTTGGAATTGTTTGGGATTGAAATGAAGTTGGACTGAATTGGGAATGAAAAGAATTTTGAAATGAATTGGATTGAAATTGAGATTGAATCTAATTGAATTAAAAAATTGAATTGAATTGCATCGGGTTCGAATTGAATTGAATCAGGTTTGAATTGAAATGAATTGGATTGAATTGAGCTTTAAAAAATGAGTCGGATTGGGCCTTGAAGAATGGCCGAATTTGGTTTTAAAAAATGGGCCAGATTTGGGCTTCGAATTGGGCTCAGCTAGATGATTTGAAGTTGGGATTGCCCATGAATTGGAATGAATTTTGAATTGTGTATGAAGAATGAGTGTGAGAAGGATTGCTTTTGAAAGAGTGTTTGATGAGTACGAGAGATTGATTTTGTAGTGTGTTTGATGAGAGAGTGATTTGAAATTGAATTTTTGGGCTGAATTTGGAAATGAATTTTGGTTTTGAAATGGATTTTTATTGGTTGAAACGAATCATTGATTGTGAGTTTTATTGTGACATTTAAGGATTGTTTGGAAAGTTTTTTGTAGGAGAGATGTTTCCCACAAACAGGTACTACGACCCTCGAGTACTACGACCTTAATGTGGGCAACATCTATGAATGGTCCTAGGGCTTTTCTAAACCGGACTTGATTTGTCCAGTAATTAAGTGGGTAGACCTGAAGGCTATGCTATGGCTACATGTACTAAACCAATCTAGCAATTTATAAGATGAAACTAACAAATAAAACGCCCAATGTATAATAGAACCAAAAATGTATAAACAAGCATTCAAAAATATGTACGAAAGATAGACAGAGTAAAAACGATCAAGCCGACAAATACAGAGAATTATGAAATCCAAGACTATGCTAGGCAACACAACCAATTGGAAAATTACAACTCATGATAACAAAATTAAAGTGTTGAATTGAAATGCTGAATTAAAAGAGCTGCTATGGGGGGTCGCATCGACGCCGCCTCACTCGAGCTGAAGGGGATCAGCAAGAAGTACACCAACCGTTACATAGTTTGAAGGAGAGACCCCGGTAGTCCAAGCCACGATCCCGTTCCTTAGTCTTAGAGTAGTTTCCCGTTCCACGAGCGTTATGTACATGTCAAAACACAACCAAGAGAGGCAAAATGCATTAGTCAAAGAACGGGAGAGGGTTGGGATGTGTGCAATGGGATCATACGGCCCCTCTCAATGGGAGGAAAGGGGGCAATTTAATCATCTCCCACACCCCAACCGAGAACATAGGAAAGAGTTTCAAACTGCCTACAAAATGCTAAAATTGTAAGATAAATCAGGCATTGGGGCTGCTACTCGGATTAATTCAACATCTTAGATTATGACTCAAACCAAGTGTAGTATCAAAAGATGGGTTGTGAGTCATGTGGGATCATACCTAAAAGGGGTTTATATCATTTCCCTAAAATGATGGAATTAATAAGGACATCCAACCGATGAATGAATCATCTAAACAATTATAGCACTCGGGCAACTATCACTCAAACCAAGTTCTTATCTAAGCGCAAGGGTCATGTAATGCTAGTTTCAAACAAATTTTCAAACCAAATCTGAGTGCAAGGAGCAATTAATTATCAAAGGACGTTGAATTATAGTAAAAGTTACAAGATAGAATTTCCAAACCCATGGAAGGTAGGCCCAAACGCATGGGTATAGTCCATTCGCATTGATCCAGACAAAGCTGCAACCGCCACTCAAGCCAAGCAAATCCAGCCATGTCCAACCAATGGTAGGGGTGCCTCGGTCAATACACAAAGTCAAAGATGTAAGGAATAAATCAACTTATGCACATAGTGCCACGGGCAAAATCAAATATTAAACCACCGAGGTCATACTTCTGAACCATAACAGAGAGCAAATTGAATCGTTACAAGCTCTATCGAAGTTATCAACGAGGGTCCCAAATACTGAATTCAGATCTAATCATCCCAGCATACCGAGAAGCCCCAATCACTCAAAAGACCGGAAAAGGGTGGGAACCCAAGGTTTAACATTTTAGTCCAAATATCCAGACCCGAAGCACGGACCGGGTACGTCGGTCAAACATCACCAAGCATATGGTCCACCAATTTTGTACCACGCATTCCGGAAAATCCAAATAAAATTAATATGGGCACAACTTAATGCAGTCCAGAAAGTTCCGGCCTAAATGCAAAGCAAGCCAGAGCATGAATTATTCTAACAGGCCAGGCAGATTCACCATGACAACAGGTTAAGCATGCCGAAGATCAAACAACGGCTCCAGTGTATTAATCTCATGAGGTGCTCTAAATCCCAAAGGCCGAAAAGGATTTGAGTTCCTCTTTTTAATTGATTTAGACAAACTCAGTTCAGACTCAAATGGATTCAAACTCCACTGTTTAATCCCTTCAAGTGAAATTAGACCAGTCAACAGCAGTTGCAAAGTTTCCATAGATCGAACGACGATTAAGTTAGAAACCAGATTAAATTCGGTTAAGGTAGATGCCCTGGAAAGATGGAGACAAACATAATCCGAAGCAAACTCCCGGCTCAAGATTACGAATCCTGTAGCCAGAGGTCCCTGAAACCCATGAAGACGAAGAATCAAAACCAGACTGGAGGTTAGACAAACATGTCCAGCTTTGTTCAGCGATAGTTAACAATCCAACATGAGGCAAAGTAACATGGTTTGACAGATTATGAACGAATGGGCCAAAGAGCCGCATATTTCAAAGTATTCAGTAGATAAGGCGAACCAGATAAACTCAATCCATCACTCAAAGTCGAAGCACAAAAACCCATCAAAGGTTAGGCTTCTCAAATTCAATTTATCAGCAGCAATGTTCTCCAAGAATTAAGTCCAGATAAACTCAAGGTAGCCAGCAGAACAGATAATCGAACAGGCCAAAGCAATTCAACCATAAAAAAAGAAACTCATAGAGTTTAACGAAAGGGAAATTCACAACCGTGTCCTCGTGAAGAATAGGTAATTGGTGGCTGTCGGCAACCATTGGTTACCAGAATCGAGAGTATCAGTCGCAGGGATGAGGTGAGGTGTTCGACGGCCACGAATAGAGCCATGGCGTTGTCGATGACGAAATCGCAAGGTCGACGACCCTCATCGACTTACATTGGTGGCATCGCTTTCTCTCAGAAGAAGACATGGTCTGCACGGTCGCACCTAGTCAAGGTTTTTGAAAAAAAAAGACCGGGATATAGCAGTTTGATCGAAGAAGACAAAGAGGAATGAGGGATTGACGGAGAAAGAGTTTGATCGGGAGTAACAGAGGGCATGGCAGTGAAAATTTCCGATTGAAGTCCGCAGGGGGAATGAGGTCCGAATCCAAGGAAAACCGTCGGCTTATTCTACTTGTTCGCTTGCTGGGTTGTAAAATTACCGGTGCAAAAGTGGATAAGGAATTAGAGCACGTAGGTTCTTGTTCCCCGGTTTTGTTGCAAAATAGGAAGAGATGGCTAAGTATGGATGTTCTTGGATTTCAGAATTTTGAGAAGATGAGTGTTAAAGGGAAGGAAAATGGCTTGTTCTGGGTCGAGAAAGGGAAGGAAAATGAACATGTATGTTCCTTGTATGTTCGTCGTTCTGGTTTTTGGAGATGAAGAAGAGAAAATATCGAGAGCCGAGGATAGGAGAAGGAGGCGACCGGTCTCGATTGAACAGAGAAGAGCTAAAGAGAAAAACCTCGATGAATAATGTGTCGGCTCCCTTCTTCCAATGTCCCTACAGTAGGGTTTTTGAATGCCGTTTTATAGGTCTTATGAAGTGGTCATGGGCTTTATTTGGATGTGGGTTAAAAAGAAGAAAATGGGCATAGGTTTGGGCTGTTGAGTTTGACTGAATACTAGGCTAAGCCCAAGCTTGGTTCACTGAAAAATGAGAAAGGAAAAGGACCACCACAAAAGAACTTCATACAAAATTGAGGGAGAGAAAATAAAAGCTATAACTCGACATGAGTAAAATCATCAGAAGCATATATGCAGGGTAAGACCAAAAGGGTAGTCAATAAAAATAAAATGTTTTACTTACAAAAATAACAACATAAAAAAAAGATAAAATAATATAAGTAAAATAAAGTAAATGAAATGCCCACGACTAAGGAAATAAAATGAAAATAACCAAATAGATAAATAAATAAAAGGGTAAGTCTAAAACAAATAATTGTTTGAAAATTTCTGGAAAATTGGGTTTTTCTAAAATGCTTGAAAATTGATTTAAAATTTTGTCGCAGAACGATGGTTTCATTTTGACATGCACGTAAATACATTTTGAAAAAAAGAAAGGCAACGACCCCTCTTATTTGAATTATTATCTTGGAATTTGCTTTATGGGGTGAGAATTTTTGGTGTCTACAGATGGCTCCCCTTGATTCAATTCTGCAAGCCCTTGCAGAATTGGATCAAGGTTGACGGGACGCCAAAAATTCTCACTACGGTTTATGATCTGTTCTTATGAATGCGGGTGCACGGGGACTTATGACGGGCCCCAAATTGCGGTGATTGATGGTATAAGGACTAATGACGGGCCTCAACTAGATCTCGGTGTCTAGCTCTAGGGCTTATGACGGGCCTAGAATACGATCAAACAACCTATGCATGAGGACTAATGACGGGCCTCAACTAGATCTCGGTGTCTAGCTCTAGGACTTATGACGGGCCTAGAATGCATCTTCGAAATGTATGAGGACTAATGACGGGCCTCAACTAGATCTCGGTGTCTAGCTCTAGGACTAATAACGGGCCTAGAATACAATCGGTATATGGGTTATGCATGAGGACTAATGACGGGCCTCAACTAGATCTCGGTGTCTAGTTCTAGGACTTATGACGGGCCTAGAATGCATCTTCGAAATGTATGAGGACTAATGACGGGCCTCAACTAGATCTCGGTGTCTAGCTCTAGGACTAATGACGGGCCTAGAATACAATCGGTATATGGGTTATGCATGAGGACTAATGACGGGCCTCAACTAGATCTCGGTGTCTAGCTCTAGGACTTATGACGGGCCTAGAATGCATCTTCGAAATGTATGAGGACTAATGACGGGCCTCAACTAGATCTCGGTGTCTAGCTCTAGGACTAATGACGGGCCTAGAATACAATCGGTTATGGGTTATGCATGAGGACTAATGACGGGCCTCAACTAGATCTCGGTGTCTAGCTCTAGGACTTATGACGGGCCTAGAATGCATCTTCGAAATGTATGAGGACTAATGACGGGCCTCAACTAGATCTCGGTGTCTAGCTCTAGGACTAATGACGGGCCTAGAATACAATCGGTATATTGGTTATGCATGAGGACTAATGACGGGCCTCAACTAGACCTCTTGATGTCTAGCTCTAGGACTTATGATGAGCCTAGAATGCAATTGAGAGTACGAGGACTTATGACGGGCCTCAACTAGACCTCTTGACATCTAGCTATAGGACTTATGACGGGCCTATAATACTTTGACCGAGTTGTACGAAACTCGTTGTTTTGAGTGGTTGATTTGGGATGACTTTGTTTGTGGATTGATTTGGGATTGGACTTTTTTGGTTGCTTCGTGAGGGATATGATAGTCCGATGTTTTTGTTGATGTGGCCCTTGACTTTGTCAGTGTGGGACTTTTGTTTTGGTTTTGTTTTTGGTGGTTTTGGCCCGATGTGCTCTATGGTTTCGGGATTTGGTATGACTTTTGGCTCCAGAGTTTGAGATGGCTCCGGTTTGATACGCAACTCCCTTGTGAGCAACGACTCTGGGATGGTTGATGGGTTTGGCTTCGATATGATATGCGGGCTCCGGTATGACCGGATGGCTCCATTGTGGTCGGGTGGCTCCGGAATGGCTCTGAGATGGCTCCGGTTTGATATGCGGCTCCCTTGTGAGCAACGACTCTGGGATGGTTGATGGGTAGGGATTCGAAATGATCCGAGGGCTCCGGTATGACCGGATGGCTCCATTGTGGTCGGGTGGCTCCGGTATGGCTCTGAGATGGCTCCGGTTTGATATACGGCTCCCTTGTGAGCAACGACTCTAGGTGGGTTTCGATGTGGGTTTGAGATTTGGGTGAGATTTTCGGGGGCTGTGGGTTTCGATCTGGTTAGAGTTGTTAGGGATGGCTGGTGGATTTGCTTTGCTTCGGGATTTCTGGTGGTGTGGGGACTCCAACAATGGATTTATCATGGTTTGATGAGGTTTTTGATGGCTCCGGAAATGGAATGACTGTGATTTGAAGGGTTTGTTGTGGAATTTGTAGTGGGTGAATGGTTTTACAAGGGTAGGTGAATGGCTAAACACGGTTTTATGGCTTTAGGGTAGTCCCCATCATGGTTCCAGGATCTTCAGGGATGGCTCCGGGATGACTTTGTGTCGGTTAAGCATGACGATGCATTAGCTGGAACGAGGGGGAAAGGGAGATTTCGTCTTTGAGGTGGTCGCACCCTGGGCGGGCTGCCTACGTACTCAATTCCATATTGAGATCAGACCATACGTAGTTCGAAATTCTGTAGGCAAGACCTTGGTAATGAGATAGATCTGATGTGGATTTGAGGTGGCTCCCGTATTGTTCTCGGACTATTAGGATGCCCCCTGTGTAGTTCCAAGGATGGTTTCAAAGTATGAGAATGGCTCCGTGTAGCTCTAGGGATAGTTTCAAATGTGGGGATGTCTCCCGCATGGCTCTAGCTTGGCTTTGGGAGTGGTGTCGTTGAGACTCGAGTATGACATGGGATAACTCCAGGAAGATCTTTGTATGGCTCTGGATTGCCGCAGTTTCTGATTTCTTTTTATCAAAATTTACGCATCAATAACTGCAACTGAAGTTGACTTTCAGCGAGACTAGGCAAAGTTCTTACCGGTCAGATGCTGATGATGTACTGGTTATGATGCATGCAGGTATTAAATGCTGGATACGATGCAAAATGCATATGCAATTTTTGGAGAAAAGGTATGGCCCTATCTCTATTAATACGAGGTTTACGAATATAAAACATCTTCGGTTCGATCTTGAGTGATTGTTGAATTGGAATGTGTGAATCACTTTCCTCTCATGGAGGGATGCGGGTCAATCTCTCGTGAGTATGGCCATGTGTGCTAATGTCGATGATACTCTTGATGCTCAGAGCAGTATTTTCCTGAGAATTTCTTTTCGAGGTTATGGACTTTCCGACCCTTACAAATTCCTCACCTGCAGTGGGGTAGGCTGTTTATGATTTGGTGCTTGAATCAAAGATTCGCTCGCACTCGGAAGACCTTATGCAGTAAGATCGCACTCATTCGCTCATAGTCCCTATGTTATGAGGTGGGACATGTTGATAACAAGCTCGAAGCTTATGATTCATGTTTCAGATCCGATATTTTCAGTTGACACTCATCGACTTATGAGTCAGAGGTCTTTTGTTGGGTTATAATGGGGCTGAGGGGTATGATGTATGTCACATGGGACTAGAGGATTTGTTTAGGAATTATGGAGCTTTTGTACAATAAAGGACATGTTTCGCCTTTGCCATGGGTGGAATGATTAGACGGGTTTTGATAACCCCTTATCGGTTTCTTCGGGACATCATTGGTCCTTTTGGTTTGGATTTCTCCTTCTTGCCTCTTCTGGAGTACGATTTGAACTTTCTTCTCATTTTTGTGTTTTTGAGATTGCATTTGGCTCATCAACTTTCTCAAGCATTCTCTGCTTTGTATTTTGGCTTTCAGCTTTGGAGTTGCATTGACTCACTGATTTCTTTGAACATTTTCAGTGTTCTTTTTGTGAAAGATGGTGGGGAGAAGCCATGGCTCCGGCTCCTTCGAGCTCCTCTATTGCACGGGTAAGTATGTATATGTCAGGTGGCATGTTGTGGAGTTCACAGAGAAAAGGTTTATCGTGAAAGGCTCAGCGGGGCTCACTAAGGGATTATGTACAGGGCAGTCAAAGCTTTTTGGTTTTGTGGGGATTTTGATCCTAAGTGCCTCGTCATTCTCATTATTCAATGATTGTTTTCTTACTCTTCTCAAAACTTTGCATGAATCACAGTTCGTATCATGTTTATCGACATTGCTCTCACTATGATTTGTGCCTCTCCATGTGCTGAAGGAATGCACATGTCGCTCGTGGTTTTACCTCAATTGGAACTCTTTACCTTCCCTCATCACTCAATGGATTGTCCAAAACACTCATTTGAAATTCGAAGGAAAATACCGCTCTTTGTACACTACTCACTTTGGTTTATGGTGCTGATTTTGATTGGACCCTTGAGTTCATTGACGGGTCAAGAGTTTAGTGATTCAAACACTATGTTCAAACAATCAATCAAGCTTTTCACCGAAGACATCGTTTCAATATGGGAGTATGCAAATGCAATTATCTACAATGCAATATGATGTGGTAATATGGAATTACTATGTATAGGATGCATGAAATGATGAGAATGAAAATGACTCATTCGAATTTTGGTTCGATTTTTTTTGCTTGTTTTTTTTTAATGGATGCAATGCATGAGTGGTAAGGTTATGACTAGTCTCGCTTGGGTCGAATTCAGCTCACGGTTCATGAAGCTCATCCGCTGCTGGCCTTGAAGGTGGTCTAGCAGTTGAGGTCACTGTTGGGGTAGTAATTCTCAAATGAGGTCGGGTTGGTGATTGGCCCCCTGGATTTTGAATTTTTAGGGAGTGACAACTCCCGCATGGTGGCCCTACGATATGACACTCCTTCCCTTTTGGTCACAGGCGCGCATGGTGATTCTGATTGGGAGAGGTTTGAACTTCCCGGTTTTCTTTTCTATCCCTCTGAGATCGGGCTTTGGCGGTCGAGATATTGGGATGAAAGCTGGTATGTGGTATGGTGACAATGAAACACATGATTATGCAATTTTTCTGAGGTGGACAGGACTTGTACGTGTTTGGCGAATTTGAACTGACCGAGAATACATGGGACTTTTGTAATGAATGCAATGCATGTGATTTGCTTTGTGCTCGGTTGCATTTGTTGGTGTTGTTTATTTAGGGGATGCCTCCTGTAGATACCGTGAATTCTCTCCCCATAAAGCAAATTTGATGAATGATATATAACTGTGAGGAGTCGTTCCTTATTCATTCATTTCTTTATTCGTGCATGCCAAAAGAAACCAAGTTTTAGAAAAACAATTTTGAAAACGCGTGTTTTCAAAGTAGTGGATTTTCTCTATAGAAATTTTGATGTTTGATCATTCGTAAATAAAATAGGGAATGGGGAACCCTATACACATTGATCTAAACAAATTCAAAGGGAATGTGTAAACCTATACATGTAATATATTCAGAAATGGACAAGAGAGAAAAGAATGCTAGGGGAAAACCTATACATCAATTCTAAAAGTCATTAAATGGGGAGTTTGAGCTTAAAAACTTCTCCCGAATTCTTCTGCTTCATCTTTGAGCTTCTGGCTGGCAGCTCATTCATGTTTGGGCTTCTGATTGGCCACTCGTTCGTCTTCGGGATCTTGACCGGCTACTCGCCCGTCTTCTAGCTCTTGCAGCGAAGCGGTATTGTGATCAAACAAAACCGGTTGGTGTTCTTCTGACTCTCAAGAATTTTGAACTCGAACAATCGTTGCTGGTCTTCATGTCGCTCGACTCGGGTTGGTGCACCTCTGATTTTCGATTTAGACTGCAGTTGTTGATCTTCATGCGCTCCATCTACTCCGACAAGGGAAAAGGGGCGTTTTTTGAGAAAGGTAAGGTGAATGATTGAGCACAAGTTCATTGTGAAAATCCACCACTTATGTGAAAACACGAATGACTAGTACGCTCCACGGTAATGACCGCTGCTCTTGAAGGTGGGTTGAACTTCAAAAATAGCGGGTCGCAACATGGGGACTAAATCATTTATTTTGAAATACGTTTATGAAAATCAACTTTGAAAATTGTTTTGAGAAACAAGTTTGAGATAATATCCGTGAAAAATGTTGTTTAAAATTTGTTTGTAAAAAGCATGTTTTTGAAATCTGTTTTTGAAATGAAATTTATGAGAAGTATTGTTTGAAAATCATTTATAAACAGTAGATTTTTGAAATTTGTTCTTTGTAAACCGCTTGACAAAGTTTATTTTTTGGAAGACTTTGATTGAAACCGATTTTGAAAACTGTTTTGGAAATAACAATTTTGAAATCATTAGAGATGAATGACTTTGAAGATATTTCATTAGAGTGTTTGACATGATTCATTTTTTTTATTTTTGCTAATTTTTAAAACGTGGTCACACAAATATGTAAGTGCAAAATAAAAAATCGTGGCTGATTTTATGTGGAGCTAAGTGTGAATGATTGGGATAATCACCTTCCAGGTCTATCAATGCTTCTATAACACCGGGGGAACCATCGTCCCTTCACTGTTCATCTCTCGGGATTTATCTCTGTTACGCCCTGTGGGGCACGTCATCGAGAAAGACCGGAGTGCTTAAGTTCGAAAGGTCAGGATACCCGAAGTGATACAGTCACATGAGCCACGGCCGGTGATTATCACAACATGCTCACTTTTCGGAAAACTTGGGGAAGTACTGCATGGGGTCAGGTCTCCCGTCGTCTGCACGGTCAGGTGTGTCTAAAGTCTAAATTATTCACTGACTACGTTGTGCCATGTATGGGTATCCGGTAAATACGGGATCCTCTATGGACGTGTAGCGTGACATCAGGCTTTAGAGACACCCGTGGTGCAGAGGACACTTGGAGAACTGAGCCCATGCAATCTTCAGGGTAATGCAAAGGGTGGTCAGACAGGCGGCATACAAGGGGGTGACTACCCATAAACCCATCCTAGACACGGGACTAGGCAGCTGGACACTGAAGGCTCAGAGTTCACTATATGCTGGCTTTGACTCGAAAAGGTAAGCGTTGAAGGATCATGAGTTTTCAAGGCGTAGATACTACGATCATACCGCCTCGTGTGCATAGTCCTTACTACGAAGGGCATCTGCTCATGGGGAATCAATTGTGGACCAATATTTATCCCGACCGCAAATATCAAGGGTGACACAGAGGAATGCATGTCCTAAGCTACCATATGCACCTACCTGAAGTTCCTGCAAGTTAGTCTAGCATAATCACACAATTATGTAGCAAGCAAAGCGCACATGGCAAGCAAAGTCAAATATAAGCTACACACTCTCATCCTAGCTATCCTCACCAATCACACTCTAAGTGTGGAGTAGAGTAATCCTAATGGCTTTCGAAATGAATCTCTTGAAGGTTTTGAAAGAAGTGGGGAAGTCCCGACAATTTTGAGTGGAGTTCAGTCTTCCTTGAGTTTGAGAAAAACTTACTCAAGTTTGCCCCAGCAGAGTCGCCATTCTGTGGAGGGTGATTTTTCGGTATGAGGGGGGTCTATCTAAAGGTCTGACTAAAAGCCTAGATCCTAGAAAAATGTCATTCTGTAGAGGGTGAAGACCCGTTATTCATGGCAGCCCTCAAATACCTACTAAATCGTCCGTCTTTCCCAGAAAGCCTAAAGGGGAGTGCAAGTGTGCACTACACCCGCTCTCGATGGGCTCCACGTGGACTTATGCCCTAAGGGCGGAAATTGACTAGAGTCGCCACCTAGTTTGACCTAAGGAACTAGGAAGGGAAGAGAAGGGTTCTAAGAACCGTTAATTGACTCTGATGATTTGTTGCCTATGGATAGGACTTATCTGATCATACTAGAGATTCTGTGTGGGTTCGCACTGGGTTACACCCCTTAGAAATGACAACGACCACGACTTCGGATTGGTGCCCGAGGAAACCTCGGTCTCCAATTGTCGGGATTGCCTTCATTCAAAACCTTTTTGGAGAGATTCATTTAAAAGCCAAGGATAGGATTAGGACAGGAGGAGAGAAAACGAGTGGATGAGGCGAGCTTTTCTACCAAGCTAGCGCCAAATGAAAGGATTGATGAATTCGGATGAGTATTGAATGAAGATTTGAGAAAAGTTTGAGGTTGAGTGAATGAACAAGACTTAGAGTCTAATAGTTTGAAGTTTGTGGGGCCGAAGAAGGTTTGAGGGTTTCGAGAGGTATGAAGGCCACCTTAGAGGGGGAAAATGGTTTTTTGTTTGGAGTGGGGTCGCACCCTAGATGGGCTGCCTACGTACTCAACTCCCTGTTGAGATCAGACCTTACGTAGTTCGCGTTTTTTTGGGATTTTTGGGTTTTATGAGGTGTTTGAGATTTAGAGGAGTTTGGGGTTTGAGGGATAAGTCTGTGAGACACTCGAGTCTGTGAGACGTTTGAAACCTTGAGATGTCGAAGTCTGTGAGACGCTCCGGTCTGTGAGATGCTCGGGTCTGTGAGACGCTCGGGTCTGTGAGACGCTCAAATCATTAGGATGACAAAGTCGGTGAGATGCTCGGTCTGTGGGACAATACGGGGTTGTTTGGGGGTGAGATGGCTGAGTGAAAATGGCATTTTGATTGATGTGGGGTCGCACCCTATGTGGGTTTCCTACGTACTCAATTCCGTATTGAGATCAGACCTTACGTAGTTCATGTTTTTTTGGAGTTTTGGGGTTTTGAAGGAATTGGGGTTTTGACCTTTTGGGTCTTTGAGGGGTCAAAGAGGTTGTGATCATTTTGTGGGGGCGTGATGGATTGTCGAGTTTGTTTTGGAGTTTGAGGTGCTCGACTCTGTGAGATATTTGAAATCTTAAAAAGATGATGTCTATGAGATGCTTGGGTCTGTGAGACGTTTGAGGCTCGAAAGGGTTAACAAATTTCAAGAGGTTCAGCTTTTTGAGGAGCTGAGAGTTTTCAAGGTGTTTGAATTTGATGAGTCTACTGAACTGTTGAGACTTTTAAATCCGTTGAGTTGTTGAGACCTTCGAGTCTGTTGAGCTGCTGAGACGTTCGAGTCTGTTGAGCTGTTGAGACGTTCGAGTCTGTTGAGCTGCTAAGACGTTCGAGTCTGTTGAGCTGTTGAGACGTTCGGAGGTTCGAGATGCTTAAGTTCTAAGGAGTTTGGAGTCCCAAGGAGTTTGAGATTTATGATGTTTGGAATTGTTTGGGATTGAAATGAAGTTGGACTGAATTGGGAATGAAAAGAATTTTGAAATGAATTGGATTGAAATTGAGATTGAATCTAATTGAATTAAAAAATTGAATTGCATCGGGTTCGAATTGAATTGAATCAGGTTTGAATTGAAATGAATTGGATTGAATTGAGCTTTAAAAAATGAGTCGGATTGGGCCTTGAAGAATGGCCGAATTTGGTTTTGAAAAATGGGCCAGATTTGGGCTTCGAATTGGGCTCAGCTGGATGATTTGAAGTTGGGATTGCCCATGAATTGGAATGAATTTTGAATTGTGTATGAAGAATGAGTGTGAGAAGGATTGCTTTTGAAAGAGTGTTTGATGAGTACGAGAGATTGATTTTGTAGTGTGTTTGATGAGAGAGTGATTTGAAATTGAATTTTTGGGCTGAATTTGGAAATGAATTTTGGTTTTGAAATGGATTTTTATTGGTTGAAACAAATCATTGATTGTGAGTTTTATTGTGACATTTAAGGATTGTTTGGAAAGTTTTTTTTTAGGAGAGATGTTTCCCACAAACAGGTACTACGACCCTCGGGTACTACGACCTTAATGTGGGCAACATCTATGAATGGTCCTAGGGCTTTTCTAAACCGGACTTGATTTGTCCAGTAATTAAGTGGGTAGACCTGAAGGCTATGCTATGGCTACATGTACTAAACCAATCTAGCAATTTATAAGATGAAACTAACAAATAAAACGCCCAATGTATAATAGAACCAAAAATGTATAAACAAGCATTCAAAAATATGTACGAAAGATAGACAGAGTAAAAACGATCAAGCCGACAAATACAGAGAATTATGAAATCCAAGACTATGCTAGGCAACACAACCAATTGGCAAATTACAACTCATGATAACAAAATTAAAGTGTTGAATTGAAATGCTGAATTAAAAGAGCTGCTATGGGGGGGTCGCATCGACGCCGCCTCACTCACTCGAGCTGAAGGGGATCAGCAAGAAGTACACCAACCGTTACCTGTTTGAAGAGAGACCCCGGTAGTCCAAGCCACGATCCCGTTCCTTAGTCTTAGAGTAGTTTCCCCGTTCCACGAGCGTTATGTACATGTCAAAAAACCACCAAGAGAGCAAAATGCATTAGTCAAAGAACGGGAGAGGTTGGGATGTGTGCAATGGGATCATACGCCCCTCTCAATGAGGAAAGGGGGCAATTTAATCATCTCCCACACCCCAACCGAGAACATAGGAAAGAGTTTCAAGCTGCCTACAAAATGCTAAAATTGTAAGATAAATCAGGCATTGGGCTGCTACTCTACTCGGATTAATTCAACATCTTAGATTATGACTCAAACCAAAGTGTAAGTATCAAAAAGATGGGTTGTGAGTCATGTGGGATCATACCTAAAAGGGGTTTATATCATTTCCCTCTAAAATGATGGAATTAATAAGGACATCCAACCGATGAATGAATCATCTAAACAATTATAGCACTCGGGCAACTATCACTCAAACCAAGTTCTTATCTAAGCGCAAGGGTCATGTAATGCTAGTTTCAAACAAATTTTCAAACAAATCTGAGCGCAAGGACCAATATTATCAAAGGACTTGATTATAGTAAAAGTTACAAGATAGAATTTCCAAACCCATGGAAGGTAGGGCCCAAACGCATGGGTATAGTCCATTCGCATGATCCAGACAAAGCTGCAACCGCCACTCAAGCCAAGCAAACCAGCCATGTCCAACCAATGGTAGGGGTGCCTCGGTCAATACACAAAGTCAAAGATGTAAGGAATAAATCAACTTATGCACATAGTGCCACGGCAAAATCAAATATTAAACCACCGAGGTCATACTTCTGAACCATAACAGAGAGCAAATTGAATCGTTACAAGCTCTATCGAAGTTATCAACGAGGGTCCCAAATACTGAATTCAGATCTAATCATCCCAGCATACCGAGAAGCCCCAATCACCCAAAAGACCGAAAAGGGTGGGAACCCAAGGTTTAACATTTTAGTCCAAATATCCAGACCCGAAGCACGGACCGGGTACGTCGGTCAAACATCACCAAGCATATGGTCCACCAATTTTGTACCACGCATTCCGGCAAAATCCAAATAAAATTAATATGGGCACAACTTAATGCAGTCCAGAAAGTTCCGGCCTAAATGCAAAGCAAGCCAGAGCATGAATTATTCTAACAGGCCAGGCAGATTCACCATGACAACAGGTTAAGCATGCCGAAGATCAAACAACGGCTCCAGTGTATTAATCTCATGAGGTGCTCTAAATCCCAAAGGCCGAAAAGGATTTGAGTTCCTCTTTTTTAATTGATTTAGACAAACTCAGTTCAGACTCAATTGGATTCAAACTCCACTGTTTAATCCCTTCAAGTGAAATTAGACCAGTCAACAGCAGTTGCAAAGTTTCCATAGATCGAACGACGATTAAGTTAGAAACCAGATTAAATTCGGTTAAGGTAGATGCCCTGGAAAGATGAAGACAAACATAATCCGAAGCAAACCCCCGGCTCAAGATTACGAATCCCGTAGCCAGAGGTCCCTGAAACCCATGAAGACGAAGAATCAAAACCAGACTGGAGGTTAGACAAACATGTCCAGCTTTGTTCAGTGATAGTTAACAATCCAACATGAGGCAAAGTAACATGGTTTGACAGATTATGAACGAACGGGCCAAAGAGCCGCATATTTCAAAGTATTCAGTAGATAAGGCGAACCCAGATAAACTCAATCCATCACTCAAAGTTGAAGCACAAAAACCCATCAAAGGTTAGGCTTCTCAAATTCAATTTATCAGCAGCAATGTTCTCCAAGAATTAAGTCTAGATAAACTCAAGGTAGCCAGCAGAACAGATAATCGAACAGGCCAAAGCAATTCAACCATAAAAAAAGAAACTCATAGAGTTTAACGAAAGGGAAATTCACAACCGTGTCCTCATGAAGAATAGGTAATTGGTGGCTGTTGGCAACCATTGGTTACCAAAATCGAGAGTATCGGTCGCAGAGATGAGGTGAGGTGTTCGACGGCCACGAATAGAGCCATGGCGTTGTCGATGACGAAATCGCAAGGTCGACGACCCTCATCCACTTACATTGGCGGCATCGCTTTCTCTCAGAAGAAGACATGGTCTGCACGGTCACACCTAGTCAAGGTTTTTGAAGAAGGAAGACCGGGATATAGCAGTTTGATCGAAGAAGACAAAGAGGAATGAGGGATTGACGGAGAAAGAGTTCGATCGGGAGTAACAGAGGGCATGGCAGTGAAAATTTCCGATTGAAGTCCGCAGGGGGAATGAGGTCCGAATCCAAGGAAAATCGTCGGCTTATTCTACTTGTTCGCTTGCTGGGTTACAAAATTACCGGTGCAAAAGTGGATAAGGAAGTAGAGCACGTAGGTTCTTGTTCCCCGGTTTTGTTGCAAAATAGGAAGAGATGGCTAAGTATGGATGTTCTTGGCTTTCAGAATTTTGTGAAGATGAGTGTTAAAGGGAAGGAAAATGGCTTGTTCTGGGTCGAGAAAGGGAAGGAAAACGAACATGTATGTTCCCTGTATGTTCGTCGTTCTGGTTTTTGGAGATGAAGAAGAGAAAAGATCGAGAGCCGAGGATAGGAGAAGGAGGCGACCGGTCTCGATTGAACAGAGAAGAGCTGAAGAGAAAAACCTCAATGAATAATGTGTCGGCTCCCTTCTTCCAATCTCCCTACAGTAGGGTTTTTGAATGCCGTTTTATAGGTCTTATGAAGTGGTCATGGGCTTTATTTGGATGTGGGTTAAAAAGAAGAAAATGGGCTTAGGTTTGGGCTGTTGAGTTTGACTGAATACTGGGCTAAGCCCAAGCTTGGTTCACTGAAAAATGAGAAATGAAAAGGACCACCACAAAAGAACTTCATACAAAATTGAGGGAGAGAAAATAAAAGCTATAACTCGACATGAGTAAAATCATCAGAAGCATATATGCAGGGTAAGACCAAAAGGGTAGTCAATAAAAATAAAATGTTTTACTTACAAAAATAACAACATAAAAAAAAGATAAAATAATATAAGTAAAATAAAGTAAATGAAATGCCCACGACTAAGGAAATAAAATGAAAATAACCAAATAGATAAATAAATAAAAGGGTAAGTCTAAAACAAATAATTGTTTGAAAATTTCTGGAAAATTGGGTTTTTCTAAAATGCTTGAAAATTGATTTAAAATTTTGTCGCAGAACGATGGTTTCATTTTGACATGCACGTAAATACATTTTGAAAAAAAGAAAGGCAACGACCCCTCTTATTTGAATTATTATCTTGGAATTTGCTTTATGGGGTGAGAATTTTTGGTGTCTACAAGGGTATTTTCCGCCATGCGAAATCCCTTCGGTGTCCTACCCGAATGTCTGTTCTAGCTTCCGTGCTCTTATCAAGACACTTGTTCAACTGTTGTTATCTCAGACACCCTTCAAGGATTGTTCCTGGGTGCCATTAGATCACGCCGTTACATCCGGCTGATGTTTATGATATGTTGTGTCTACTATACCGCCTTGTGGTATTGTATTTGAGTTATCCCCTTTAGGGTTATAGAGTCTCCCGTTCTTGGGTAGACTGTTTATACTTGCTCCTAGTGCTTAAGACTAGGTTTAATATTCTCTTTGATGGTGGATTATACCTTGTGGTAGTCTTGGGGTTGCTCTTGGGAGTTCTGTCCCGTTTGTTGAGCATTGTTGTGTTAATGTTAGGCTTTCGCCTTACTGGGTTCAGGCTGGGTATACTTTCCAGCTGCCATGTAATCGTTTGAAGTCCTTGAGACATATCTAATGTCTATACTTACTAGTTTGCGCTCTTTGCGCTTCCTAGTCCTCATTCCTTATCCTCAGATGGATTCTCTGAGTTCTTCCATACTTATTTCTTAGCTGAGTTCCTTCCCCTTGATCATCTGAAGTGTCAGCTGTTCTGGTTTGAACTTACTCATGGTCCGTAGAATGGAGTTGACTACCTCCCGCGTGTCGTACACTACATGTATACATACGTGGGGTACCATGTTGATACGTTACCACTTACCTAACTAATGTCAGGCCCGCAAGCTCCTTCGGAGTACGGTTGTCCCACATCCCGTAATAGGGTACACTTGTAGTGCTCGCCACACGCCTAGGTGAAGTATTCTGTTGTCAACTCCCCTTGTACCATTCTATGATACTCACCGTAATTCTGTTGGTTTGGTTTCAAAATCCAAGGTTTTTAAAAGAAAGGTTGTGGTTTTGGAAGGAAATTTGGGTTTTGAAATAACGGTTCGGTGTTAAAAGCAGTTCTCCATGGCATAGCCGTGCTTGAGTTCTTGACCGAGTCCAGCTTCTTGCTGACTGGTATGTCCTTTGTGCAATGGTTAGGCCGTCAGGCTTTTCCAAGGTTCCATTCTTCCAGTTGTTAGGGTTTGTGATCCTGTAGTTGCTTCATAGTAGTCGTGGTACATTGCTATGTACTTGCGGTGTGTTAGGATTCCTTTACATATTTCTGTCCTTACTGCACTTGTCGTGGCAAGTGCGTGGTACTGGTGGTTTTTAGGAAATCCTATACCGATCACGATACTACTTCTTCGCTGTTTCGGTAGCTCTGTCAACTCCTCTGAGTGACTTCTCAATGATCTCGACTTGGCTGTCATAGATCTGGGTGCTTCTCCAATCCTTGGAGATTCTCATTCATTCGCTTTATGCTTTCCTTGTTGCTCATTCCCACACGTTTGTTGTGGTTACTGAGCCTTAGCTTGTTTAGGCACTACTCTCGTAGTCCTATCGGTTCATATCCCGTGGATATTCTTGTAGCTGCGTAAGCTATGTCGGCCATGTATTATAACCTTTTGGCATCGTAGTTTTGGAGTTAATCACGCCGGACTATGTCTTCAGTCAGTTGGTATACCTCGGTGGTATTACCTAGCTACTACTGTCCCACAGACTTGTGTCTCGGGTTCCATTACTATTCCCTTTCCATTTCATTGCACGGCTAGTGCTTCTTTCCTGCTGTTGGTCGACTAGCTGGGTTTTGCGACTGCTAAGCATGTCGCCCCATGCTGTTGTAAGTTGCAGCCTCCTCATGGTTGGAGTGCTCATTCCACCGCTATTAAGTGCGGGTATTGTTATTCAACCGGGAATCATCTCCGGAACTTCCAATTCTTGGAATCTACCATATGTCGGGTTCTTTCCTCTTATAGGAATATCTCACTACTGCCAGGTCGGGTTTTCCCGATTATGAGAGGACTTTCCTTCTCTCTGGCGTCCTTTTCCAAGTTATACAATGGGGAATGCGGTGGGCGGGACTGATATTGCAGGTATCCGGTACACTCCGGTGATTCCTATCTAGCGTATCTCTAACGCTACCACTCAGCCCCTAGCCCTAAGCTTCCAATTCCTAACTCGGTATTTCCTAAGCTCGGTATTTCCAGTCATCAGAGCGATACTTCGCTCTGATACCACTTTTTGTAACACCCCAAGCATTAATACAATCATTACCGTCCAATCTCCTCGTGCTTCCAGAGTCACGCAGCGGATACATACTTACATACATCGGGTGATACAATGCCGTCAGTCACCCACGTGACTAACAAGGCTACTACTTCTACTTACAGCATCGGTCTGATGGACCGGAATATCCGAGTACTACATAAATACAATACATACTCCCATTACTTACTGAGCACTACAATACTCCATTCAATACAATACTCCATAATTCAATACAAGATAATGCACTACACATACCGAGTTTACTAAGTTCCAAATACAAATACGATACCTCTTCAATTCCATGCATACTCATTAAGAGTCTGACCACTACCCATTCCTCGCAACTACTTACTTTCTAACAAGTGTGTGCCACTTCTACACTTCTACATTCTACTTCTACTTATCCAAGTGTAGCCTCCGGTCTTTCACCTTGACCACATCCGCTTCGGGTGCCTGCATACTAAAAACGTTCCCCCTAGGGGGTCAGCTTACGCTGAATATGATAACTGCATACCCTGCGTACTAGCGAGGGTACGCCGACCATTTGGTCGAATACATGCAATTCATTTTACAATACATACATACGTACACACATGCTTTCATTCACGATACTACAATACTACACAAGGTATACATACATACGTACAGTACAATACATGCTTGGAAAACAATACAAGTCAACCAATACTTACTTACCGTCTTTCAGAATACACATACACAATACATACTCATTACATACTCGATACACAATACGGAGATACACTTCTCCAATTCACACAGAAGGCTTGTTAGCTTCTTTACACACCCGGGTTAGTCGGGTGTTCAATACTCTTTTACTCCCAGTCAATGACTTACAATAGTCAAGGCCAATACACATACAATACTTACTTCTTACATACTTTACTCAAGTCAAGTCGGTATGACCTCCGGGCAGGGATTACTACATCCCACCACCGGGCTTTAGGGTGGCCCACTAATCCAGGATGCTACCCATTCAAGGGGATTGGTCCATGGAATAGATTACAGCCAGGATTCGGATCCAACCTCTTGTGTTTCCTTATCCTCACGCGTGGCCGAAACTATATCAGACTTCTACTCATTCCATTTACTCATTACTCATGTTAGGAGTTAGATTGTTAGGAATTAGTAGAAGTCGGTACTTCATTCCCATACATCCATACAATACACATGTACACATTACATACACATACCCTTCATTCTCATTCATACGTTTCATGAATTATACAAACTAAATGTTCAAGAAGATACAATCAAGAACAAAATAGTTCAAACACAATTAAGTGCAATAAAAGTCCGATTCGTGAATTTATCTTATTGGTGATCACATAAGCACACAAATCGGGGTAACCAGGTTAGGATACAGAGCATGAAGAAATCATACCGTTCACCGTCGTATTCGTACTACCGGTCCTTTGATGATCAACTATTTGATTCCTATACATACATGAGGTAGTATGATCAATGATCTATTATTGATCTAACTTACTCCTTCATTGTTACTTTCAATGTATACTTACTACTCCTTTACATTCATACTTGATTATTACACCCCTTTCTTTTCTCATTACCTCTTATTTTACTTTCTTACCTTTACTACTTCATTTATAGTGTACTACTACATATATATGCATATGTGTATATAGGCATGTATATATATATATATATTATATATTATATATATTGCTATAATCATATAGTAAAAATACTCTTTTTTTTTTGCTTTGACTCGACCGAACTTGCAAGTCCGGTCGCAAGTTCGGTCCAAGTCAGTAAGCTACATCGCGTGAAAATTCCAGGGCCGACCGACCATGTAAGTCCGGTCCCAAGGTCGGTCCATTCCAGTCGGTTTCTTACGTGAGAATTTTAGCCCGACCGACCTTGCAAGTCCTGTCGCAAGGTCGGTCCATTCCAAGCTTGCATTACGGGAATTTTTCTGGCCGACCGAACTTGCAAGTCCGGTCGCAAGTTCGGTCCATTCCAGAAGGTTTCTGACGGGAGAATTTTCTGGTCCGACCGAACTTGCAAGTCCGGTCGCAAGTTCGGTCCATTCTAGAAGGTTTCCCGTCTTTGTAATTCTGGGCTCGACCGAAATTGCAAGTCCAGTCGCAAGTCCGGTCCGGCCCAGTACTTCAGTTTTAAAATCTGTTTTCAGTTGGTTTCTTTACCCATTGTTTCCCCAATCTTTACCAATACTTCCCCACATGATTTAGCACTAATTAAGCTCTCTAAATCACCTTGGTTCATCCACCAAACTTACTACTCAATCCTTACATTCACTTACACATTTTTCCTCACTTCTTCTCAACACTTATACTAGTTTCCATTTCACCAATGCTACAGTTTTTGCTCTTTCCTCAAATGCTATAGATTTTCAAACTAACTTCTATCCTCCAATACATCCTCAACCAATGCTACTCCTAGCATTCAAAATACATTACCTCACATCCTATTTCTTCACATTACCTAAACCCTTTTCAAATCTGTTTTCAAGTGATTGAACATTCTCTTTAACCTCTTCAAATACACCTAGTTATTGTCTAGATCATTACCTCTCCTTACACACACTAAGTCCTTAATTTCTAGACAAATTTGGACATAGTCTCCCCTATATTTTTAGCATCCACCACACATTATTTCAGCTCACAATTGGTCATTTCCTCAACCTGTTTATACAACATTTTACTCACACTCCAACACTACTACAACAACAATAAAATTCCTGCACATACACATTCAATACCCCATGTTTTCCCAAGCTTTTAAAACCCATTTAAAAACTTCAAAACTGTTACATTCTCTTTCTAATTATACTCCAACATACTCATTATTCATTATCATACACATTACTTGTTTCTGATACTCAAAAACTGTTACAATGCAATATACAAAACTAACTCAAGGTAAGGGTATTTACCTTGTCTTGTTAGCTTTTCTTTCTTCCCTTTCCTCTTCTTCTTTTCCTCTTTCTTTCTCCTTGTTCTCGGTTTTTTTTTGCTCAAGGAATGGGCAATGCTACAGCACCCCATGCCAATACACATAACTACTTAGTATACATTTTATACTAACCCTAGAATCTAAATGTTTTAGGGTTTAGAAATGAGTATTACCTTCCAATGGATGGATGAAGTTCTTGACTAGCAAGATAACAAGATTCCTAGCCCAAAATAGAAGCCAAAACCGGCTGGAGCAAGAAGAACCAAGAGTTCAAAATATGGAAATTCTTATAATGCAAACAAGGGCAAGAAATGATGGATTTTCGAATTTCTTTTTACCTCAAGATGATAAGGAGGTGAAGGTGCTTCTAATGGTGGACTTGAATCTTCAAATGGGGAACACCCACAAAAACGAAAATGGAGTTTTTGGATTTTTGAAAGGAGGAAAGTGTTCTCCTTTACAAGGGGATTACAATGGTATACTTTTTGTTGAGTTTGGAGGAGATTTGAGTGCTCAAAGAGAGAAGAGAAGTGGAGGGCTGCACTCACCTCTTCAAATCGCCATGGAGGTGCTCAAGGAAGGAGAAGATAAAAGAGATAGAGGGGGCTACGTGAGAGAGAGCAAAGGGGGGATGGGTTGTGAGGAGAGAGAGTGTCAAATTTGCTTTTCTTTACTTATTTCTTTTGTCCTTTAGTGAATTAGGAACAATAAAGAGAGGGAGAGGGGCTAATTTAATCGGCCCACACACACCCATCCTACAGATTTTTAACTTTTATTTACAAAAGTGGACACACTAAGTTTCTTTATTTGCATTCTCACCCCACAACTTCCCGGTTGTTACAGTTTTTACTAACCGGTACCCGTTTTCTGGAATTTTCTTGTTTAATTAATTCTATTGGTTCCCAACCTTTATTAATGTTTATTAATGACTATTTGGTTGACCAAAATTGTTACGAGTCTATTTGACCCACTTAAAGTCACGTTTTCCCGGTTTCCTCGAAAAACGTGCTTTAAGGTTCTTTTATGCTTTTAACCCATTTTAAAGGTCTTTTCCTTCGGGATTTGTTCCCTCATATTATTTAGGCATCATTAAGCCTTAAGAATCCATATAATACTCTAACCGAGGTCTCGCACCTCTTATGGTTATTTAACGCTTATTTAGCGCTTTTCGCTTTTTAAGCGTTTCTTTATTTCTTTTGGATTTATTTTTTCTTGCCAATATTACTTAAGCATTATTAGTCTCTTAAATAAGGATTAGAATTATCTTAATCCCTATATTTAAGTTCAGGGTATTTCAATCTTCTCATTACTCTTCTTACTTTAGCTTACGACCCTCTACATACTGCTCACAACAGCAAGTCGCATAGCTTTTTTTAGAAGGAAAGCATATTTAGAGTAAAAACCAGGCAGGAATCTTGGCTGAGATCAGGCAACATTACCTATTTCTTAAAGGATAGTGTGGAAATAGAAACTAATACTCGTTAAAGAGTTTGAGTAATCTAGCATTTGTAACAGTGTAAAATACTTTAAACAATTGTAGACAAGTTAAAACACAGATTTAAACCTACTTGATCTCTACTGAGGTGGAAGACATTAGCTCCAAAAACAGTACCACAGTTTCCCAGAGACAAACCAAGGCAACAATGAATAGAGGTGTTATATTGAAGGTCAAAAACTTAACAGAACACTTCAAGGTGATTGCAGCAGAGTTGGTGTTTTAGATTACCCAACCGTAAAAGGATCTGTAGAATAAAAAATGAACTTCTTAGGCAGCTTGCCTAACCTGTGCCAGCACGTAGCAATAAGAGACATGTACTGCACTCTTTGGAGGTTGATTGTATTGGTATATTAGAGTTTGTAAGGTTGCTGTATTTTTTGGCTGTTTAGCTTCATCATTTAATAATCAGAAGTAATTAAGGCATGTGCTTGTGCACTGCTTATCATAAAGGATAATAAATCTTTTGATGATAAGGTATTTGCAATTTTCCCATAAGCAATCATTAAACAAAACGGAATCAAAGTAATGTTCTTAATTCAAATCTGATTTCGTATTGAGAAAACTTCCAGAAGAGCTTTTAGCAAAAGTTCATGAGTAAAGTTTTAAGGAATGCAGAGGTGTAAACCAAAGAATCAATGTATATTAAGCTTTTTGAAATATGAAATGACGAAGAACAGAGGGAACATGATAATATTTAGATTAATAAGTACCCAATCATAGCGGCAATAATTATCTGGGCTTGAATTAACCAAGGAGAGAGCTGGATTAGTTCTCTAAACAGATGAAGAATTTCTACAGATTTGAATTATGTTTCAGGTTGCTAGCTGTCTAACCTATTAATCATTTAATTAGTGACAAAAAGAGATTTATGCTGGATACAGCAGCTCAAAAATGCCAAAATATTATGTCCTGAATGTGATAATAGAGAAAAAAAGAAAAGAGCTTAGATCAGTGCCACACAGGTTACAAATCAGTGCAAAAACTTCATAATTCAGTATCGAATACTTGACAACTATAACATTATGTATGGTTCACCTTTAAATAAGACTTAACAGATAGGAAATCAAAGATGTTTACACCTAGAGTGCGGTATTGAACACTAGTAAGGATAAAGAAAAGAGGAGTTCTAAACCAAAGTGAAGTTAAGTTTTGGTAAGGAACCGCTTTCTTGACTCAAAACAATCATAAGCTATGCTCTCTATGACTTGCTTTGATAAAACAAAAGCGAACTTTTACCAGTTTAAAACACGGTAGATTTTATACATTAGCTTCTTGTAAATGGAAGCAAAAAACTGTTTAAGAATGAATAAATGTTTTCATAGATAAAAAACTGTTCCAACAGTTCCCTTGATAGCTGGGAAAAATAGGCTAACACAGCACATGTAGCAGCAGAAATTAAACTGGACTACCGGTGTAACAGTATTCAGGAACACAACACAATTGATTCAGGAGCATGACACAATCATGTAACCTGCTTTTTTATCCTACTCAACTTTCTACAGAGTTTAAGAAGGTGATCACGTAAATAGTAAAACAAATGAGCATTCAGGTAGAGTAATCCCTGCAATAGCTCGTTATGCACATATACAAAACTTCTGGACTGGTTATGAGTTTAGACAAACTTTAAGCAGTTTGCAAACAAGGTTATAACCAAATCAGATGCAATATCATTCTTGTTGTAAAACTTACTGGGATGAATTTATTGCTAGCGGCCTAAAATTATGTACTAAGATAGAGAAATGGGTCATTGCTTATTTAGTTGAGCTGCTTGAGAACTGCTTTGTTTTATGGGTGTCGTGGTAGCAGTAAGCTTTGTGTTGCATCATAAATCTCGACCCCTTGGAAGACTTAATCAAAAGTAGGTCGATATTATGGTTTCAAAAAATCAAATACGAATCAGGCATTTTTGGTGCCAAAAGATTCTGCTAAAACATATCCATATGTAGCAGCAGAAACTAGCTAATTAGGAGCATGGGAGATCATAACTTTTAGGGAAATTTCATGAAATGTCACCATATTTTTGGCTAATTCATGAAATGCCACTAAAAAACAAAGTCACAAAATGTCACCATATTTTCCGAAAAGTCCATGAAATGCCACTATAGATGGAAAAAAGACAAAAATACCCCTACTAGTTAACAAAGTACTTTTAAAGTTCACAATATGCCCCTAATTGTGCTAGGGACTGATAGTTTAGTTATATGTCTATAAGTTATTGTACCGTTGTGGTTATTGTATTAAGTAATCTGACTCTGTTAGTTTAGTAAGTTAGGAGGGCAGCAGACCAGTAAGTCTCGGTCAATAGGTCTGGGTTAACTGTTAGTATGTAGTAAGTCTACTGTGCGGGTGTTAGTGTGTGATTCGTTCTCCTTTCCTGAGAGGATTTCTCTTCTCTGTCTTCCTTCTTCTGTACTAAGATTCCACGTTGAGTTAGAAAGAAAGTGTTTCAGTTCTTGAAGAATTTCTCATGGTATCAGAGCGCAGATCATGGGATCAGGCTCTATCTTCTAATTCTTCATTGTATTCTTCTCAATTTAGCAATTTGTCTCGCGATTTTCCTTTGCGCTGCTGAGAAGTTCACCACTTGTCTTTCCATTTCCCTCGATACTGAGTTCTCTCGACATCAAGAAATCCACCTTGGCGTAAATCCCCGTGGAGCAGAATGAGTGGAGTAGGGAACGAAGACAAAGGGACCAAGGTTGGAGATGCCAGTAAAGTCACCACGAAGAGCAGCGAAGGAGGAATCTAAGTTGGAGACCCCCCTTTATCTCTCGAATTCGGACCAACCGGGGTAGTCTCTCGCCAACAAATACGATGGAGGACCTGGATTTACTTATTGGAAGCAACAGGTCGAAATTGCCCTATCCTCAAAGAATAAACTAGGTTTTATTCAAGGGACTATCAAGAAGCCGACAGAGTCCGATGCGAAGGCCCAGGCCTGGACACGTTGCGATAGTATGGTTAGGGCATGGATTCTGATGAGCTGGGAAAAGAGAATTACAGATTATGTTCTATTCAGATCCTCTACGGCGAAGATATTGGAGGATCTCCTTACACGCTACGACCAGGTTGACGCCACAGGGATGTACGAGTTGGAACGCCGCCTCGCCAATACGACCCAGAACAACGACACTGTCGACGAGTACTTTACAAAGTTAAGAGCGTTGTGGGATGAAGTTGATGCCACCACCGCTCTACCTATCTGTGCCTGTGCGACGGAGAAAGCTTTTGGCGATTACATTAGAACCCAGAGACTGATAAAGTTCTTGATGGGGCTCAATGAAATATTCGTCGCGGCAAGAAAAAAATTCTGATGATTGTGCCGCTTCCCTCCGTCGAGCAGGCATTCTCCATCGTCATACAACAAGAAAGGCAAAAATCCCTAACCAGCAGCACTTTTCAGGATACTGAGTCTCCCGCGTCGTTCTCTGTGTCTCAAGAAGAAAGAACTTCGGACGCGGTTCAAGTTTTGGAGGCAAGAAGAGTGGTATTCAATGCGAATTTTGCCACAAGCCAGGACACACCGAGGAAAGGTGTTACCAGAAACATGGTTTCCCCCCTGGTTGACGAGTTGGGAAGGAAAAGAGAGCCCAAGCAAATGGGGCTGGGGGCAGAAAGACGACAGCTGCAAGGACCCTTTCAATGGCACCTTGACCACCGACCAAGTAAATCAACTGCTCAATTACATCAGTAAATCCCATGTCGGGAACAAGGAACTTGTTGTGCCTGAATCCAACTGTGGATTCACAGGTATGTTGTTCCTTCACGGTGATGTCTTTAATGTTAAAGATAACAATAGATATTGTAACATGCTCCATGATCATAGTTCTAAAGAAGTTGTCTGGATAATCGATAGTGGAGCTTCAGATCACATGATTGGAGATTTATCCTTGCTATATAATGTTACATTTCTTGATAAAACAATTCATGTTGGGATGCCCGATGGGCATCCACAGTCGGTTAAATTAGTTGGAAATGTGAGAATTAATAACTTTATTGAGTTGAAGGATGTGTTATTTGTTCCTGATTTCAAATTCGGTCTAATCTCTATTAGTAAACTGTTTGATAAAATGAAAGGCACCTTCTATTTTAATGCCACCTACTGTTTTTATGAGGATTGTGAATCAGGTGAAAGGGTGGAGATAGGTCAGGTATGGAAGGGCTTGTACGTGCTTGACAAAACATGTGATAGATTAGTGAAGAACTGCTTTAGTTGTCATGCTGAAAATGAAATTGTAGAGATTACCCATGACTGTAAAGAATCTCTGTCCATTTGGCATCATACACGTGGACATGTACCAAAGGATAAGATTGCCAAACTAGGAATAGTCAAAAACAGTTTTTTGCAGAAAGGCTTAGTTTGTGAACCTTGTAATAGAGCTAAGAGTCATAGACTCCCCTTTCCCTCTAGCACAATAAGAACACATGATATTTTTGAACTAGTTCATATTGATTTGTGGGGACCTTACAACTTGGAAACATATGATGGGTTTACATACTTCTTAACCATTGTTGATGATAAAAGTCGAGTTACTTGGACTCACCTATACAAACTTAAGTCTGATTGTTTAAGTCTAATTATGAACTTTATCACAATGGTTGAGAAACAGTTTAACAAAAGGGTTAAGACGGTTAGGACAAATAATGCCTAAGAACTTGGAAGTTCAAGGGCTGGAATAGAGTATTTTAAGCTTAAAGGGATTAAACATCAGACCACCTGTCCATATACACCTTAACAGAATGGCGTAACAAAAAGGAAACACGAGCATATAATTGAGACAGCACGTTTCATGATGTTCTTTTCTTTTCTCCCTATGAAATTTTGAGGGGAAAGTGTACTGACAACGACATATTTGATAAACAAAATGCCCTTGTCCAATATTAATAATAAAACCCCTTATGAAATGATATGGTAACAAACCTGACTACTCATTACTCAAAGGCTTTGAATGTCTCTGTTTTGCCCATATTAATGTAAACCAGCATGATAAATTCTTAAGTAGGTCTGTCAAGTGTGTTTTCTTAGGCTACTATCAAAACAGAAACGGGTACAAACTATATGATGTTGACAACCAAAGGGTTATATACAATAGGGATGTAATATTCCATGAAGAGATCTACCCTTTCAAGCACAAACCAAATGATCCTGCTGAAGGTATAAGTTTCTCTGAAAATAATTTGTTTTTTTCGGATGTAACTAACCATGAAACAAGCATGAGGCAGGAAAAATCAATCGACAAAATTGAAAGAAACAAAGAGACCAGACCCAATGAGGAACAAGTTTCCTCAACAGAGGAGACCAATGGTGAGTTTGAGGCACAAGAAACCTCTCCAGAGAATAGTGAGGAGCAGAATGTCTCACTGAGAAGATCAGAAAGGGTAAACCAAGCTCCAAGATACCTAGAAGACTATGAGCTTGGTTTTGCTGTCACACAAAAAGATAAGTCACATTCACCTTCTACTATTGACTGTTTTTCTCAGATTTTAAGAGACACAATTACATATGCTGTGAATGTTGATACTAATGTGAATGAAACAGATTCTGATTCAATTAATCTTGATGATAATGATAGTATTGTTAAATCTGGTAGTTCTTGTCATACTCTTAGAATCCTCTATGATGAAAAACATTATTGTCTGCACACTGAAATAATTGAGGAAATTGAACCCAACTGTTACAGTGAAGCTATTAAGGATATTAGGTGGGAAAGAGCTATGAATGAAGAGTTTGCTACTCTAGAGCAGAATAACACTTGGGAAGTGGTCACTTTGCCAAAGGGCGTAAAACATATAAAATTCAAGTGGGTGTATAAAATTAAATGTAATGCTGATGGGAGCATTGAGAGATTTAAGGCGAGGTTGGTTGCAAAACGGTACACCCAGAAATTTGGAATAGATTATCTCGAGACCTTCTCACCGGTAGTAAAATTTACTACAATAAAAGCTTTGATAATTGTAGCTATTAAGAGGGGGTGGTTCATTAGTCAATTAGACATCAATAACGCATTCCTTCATGGTGATTTAGAAGAGGATATTAACATGAAAATTCCAGAAGGGTATGGTAAAACATAACCAGGAAAGGCTTGTAAGTTGAATAAATCTTTGTATGGCCTGAAGCAGGCATCTAGGCAGTGGCATCACAAGTTAAGTGTCTTTCTAAGGTCCCTTGGTTTTAGTCAGTCCCTGAACGATTACTCTCTGTTTTCAAAGAAAAATGCTAATAAAGTTTGTCATCTTGTTATTTATGTTTTCGGACATGTATGTGTGGATGTTTTGCTAAGAGCGATATGTGTGATTATATATCTGCTATGCTTATGTGATTTAAATGCCGACAATCTCGCGTTTATTAACTGTGCACGAACATCTATCAGACTGAGGTAATGTCTAAAGTAAACTTGAATCGATTTACGATTATCGACTAATGAAATATTGCTCACTTACGATTAATGAGGTACACTACATTATCCTTAATAATCCTAGGTAATTAACTTAGATAGAGGTTTGGCAATACTGTCCTCGCGAGCACATGTATTTGAACATGATATTAACCTAGATGACTTCTAGGTAATGTGTAAAACCTAAAAGGTAACTATAAGAAATTATATTCAGTATAACCTAAGAGTAGATCTTAGGTAAAGAGGACTAAGCAAACTTAATCACATGGTGGAAAGGAATGGTTATAAGGGAAATCCAGGGAAGTGACTAACTACCTGGTTACGCATAGTGATCACTAGAGAGGATTACAAAATCGGGTCCACTCGATATGGGAATCCAACAAGCCACATTTGATCGTTGGTCAGAGGGCCCTACTGTTGGTGCATGGTTCCGACCATTAAAGATGCCTTTCCGAAGGCAAAAGGGAAATCCAGAGATCTCCGGATCATTGGTCAGAGGGCACTACTGTTGGTGCACGGGCTACTGCCCAAATAAACAAGGAGTATAGAGTATATAAACTGTCTCAACACGACGCCTGTTAATATTGGATGAATCAAAAAATGAATAAATAAACGCACACTAGTTACAAGTTAGTACGAGACATCAACGACACTCGCAAATATGAATAATGAATGAAAGGGCCTTGAAGGCCGAATAAACGAGAACCGTTCGAAAGAGACAACCTTGGTATCGTTATCGTATGTACTTGTTATTATTTGCTTGTATGCATAATTTATATGTGGATTTGTGTGTGCTATATTTGGGTGAACTTTTGAATGTTTATTTATTACATTACAATTTTCTTTTGCTATATTTGTAAAACGGAATAGCATGTAAATGAACCGCATGACAACTTGACTTAAGGAGTTTCAGGGTTCATGAAGATTACACCTTAGCATATTTAGCGGTTGTGTCGAGCCTTTATGACAAACATATTACTAGTGTTTGATCGAGACCGAAACCGGAGTGCGGGATATATGGTTGTATCATACCTTCGGATATACGGTTGTCGTATAAACAAGTGGCACGGTTTAGACTGCTCAAGTCTTTTAGGGTTAAAATTGTATTTTATGTAAGACTATCTCTTGGTCATCTTAGTGGTTATTGTATATGGTATTTGAATGCTTAGTTACTCACATGGGTGAGTACACCTTCGTATTTAAGATTAAACGATTGTATTTATTTTCTGCTACGATAAGTTATTATATTATGCTAGAATGTTAGTTAAGATGAGATTAGGAGTTAGGGGTGTTACACTATTGGTTGCGCCTCTGGAGAACAAGCTGCAAACGTAGAAACAATAAATGTCAACACAAATTTCTTTCAATCAAAGGAAAAGCAAGACGAAAGAGGGAAAGGTGTGGAGTTCGACGAACCTAGCAGAAGGAAAGACACCGATATTAGGAGAAGAAGCAACGAGTTTGAACAACACGAGTGATGGCACAAGAGTTAACTTGCATAGCAGTGGTAGATACGTCCCATCAGGGGCAAAACAGGTAAAAAGATAGGGGGTATAAAATGCGGGAATCCAACAGCCCATTCTGGCATACAAACATTAATCCTTTTCAGTGTGGATTGATGTCCATATTAATCCAGTGTATTTGGGGGCCTTTGAACATGTTTTCATTTGATCTCACATGTCACATGTGAATTTAAAAAACTTTGGATATGACATAAGTCTAAAATATAATATTTTAGCATCATTCATTCAAACATTCGTCAAATTCAGACAATTTTTAAGCATCTCCTAAATTGAATGAAAGTTAGAAAAAACCAACTTGTCCTGACAATTAGAAAAGTTGTCAGATATAAAATGGGATCAGATGGGTTGAAAAAAGTAATTTTTGAAACCTTGTCAACGGGATGTGTAATTTCACACCAAATATCATGGGTGAAGCTGCAGTTTCCCTATTATAAATATACGAATTATGAAAAACAAAAAAACCATGAAATTAATTAACTATAATAAATTAACGAAATATGTATTATATTAAGGTAATTAAATTTGTTTGAGAATGGTCAGACCATTGACCGCCTTATCAACATGGTTCTCAACTCAAATTAACCTCTGTGCGATAAATCTAAACCTCTATGATTTAGAGAATCATCCTTTATCGCTCTTTTAGGCGATTTCAGAGGCGACTTGCGTCGTCCTCTCTTTTCTCTACTGATCAGTCAGCGAGATTGGCTCCAGCCTCTCAGTCCGGTAGTGTTCCCTCGCTCTCCAGGTTCCATCCCGTGAGTAGTGAGCTTCGGTCTGTGCTCTCTTCCTCGTCGCTCTGTTAGGGCTGGGTTTGGGATTTCGTCTTCCGCTGTCCTCCAGGGGTACGCTTCGGGGCTTGTTTGATACCTCGTGATCCTCTCTCCAGTTTCTGGTAATCGGTTTCTCTACCCCGGTTGTTTCTCCGTTTGTGATTTTGGTCTAGTTCCATTTGGTGGGTGCTCGTGTTTTCAGGGTGGGGTTTGGGAGTTTCCCAGTGTGGGTGTTTTTACCAGTTAGGTCGTCGGGCTTCGTCGGCTCTGCTATAGAGAGTAGGGTCTTTGATTCGGTAGGAGAAATGTTTACCTCCGTTCCTTGCTCTAGTCGTGCTTTCCTGCTTGGCTTTGTTTACTCGGTAGACATTATTGGGTTTGAAGGTTATCTAGATCGAAACGGGTTGACTATTGCTTCATCTCTGTCGGACCAGGAGGGAGATGAATTTCTTCTCTTCCGTCTGAAAGTTAAGTGTCATTTTTCTGGATTGTGGAAGAAGAAGCTTGTGTTCTGGTGTGTCCGTGTCAGAAACTGGGATGTCTTAACATCGTTTCAAATTGGAGTCCCGATCTCATTAGTGGAACAGAGTTATATTATGGTGAAATCTCTTGTGAATCTGATTACTATCGCAGATTCAGCTAACTCCTGTTTTCGGACTTTGGTAAAGAAAGTTGTGAGGAATTGTTGTTATTTGGAGCTAAAAGATCAAGGGGATAGTGAACGGGTTAAGAAACAGGCTGCTAAGACCTTACAGGATTCGAGTAGTGTTAAGGAGAATCTACACAAGGCTGCTCTTGCTGACAAGCAAGGCAGCCAGGAGTAATGGATACCTTTGATCTCTGCTGCTGGGGGTTTGGTCTCCTCCTAGCAGCTCTTCATGGATGTTTGCCAAACTATCTTAATAGTGCGGCTAACAGTCCTTCTTCAGAGACTGAGATGCAAGGGAAGTTTGTTCTCGGTGTGATGGTGTTGTCGAGTAAGTATAAGACTGGTTGTAGGAGGATTTTGTCTAAACTGGGTAAAGGGGAGGTTTCTCGTTTGGTTAGGTTGTTATTCTTCAGATGGTTGTTTGGGCTAATGATCTGTAAGGGGAAGAGTAAGAATAAACTCAGAAACTGCTGCTTCAGTAGGCTGCTGAAGAAGAAGAGGTCGATGTTTGACAGTGATCAGAAGAAGGTGCAGATGGAAAGGAGTAAGTGCAGGTTAAAGATCAAAGCTGGAAAGATCTCAAGCACCATCAGTGTGCAAATTGTTAGATTGTTACCACGATTAATAGCTCTGGAGCTTGTCATTCTGATGGGTAGCCTTAGCTTGTGTCTCAATCTAACGGATAGATCGATC
>CM041779.1:283404792-283452348 GCA_023374045.1 Limonium bicolor
TAGTTCAAACACAATTAAGTGCAATAAAAGTCCGATTCGTGAATTTATCTTATTGGTGATCACATAAGCACACAAATCGGGGTAACCAGGTTAGGATACAGAGCATGAAGAAATCATACCGTTCACCGTCGTATTCGTACTACCGGTCCTTTGATGATCAACTATTTGATTCCTATACATACATGAGGTAGTATGATCAATGATCTATTATTGATCTAAACTCCTTCATTGTTACTTTCAATGTATACTTACTACTCCTTTACATTCATACTTGATTATTACCCCTTTCTTTTCTCATTACCTCTTATTTTTACTTTCTTACCTTTACTACTTCATTTATAGTGTACTAACATATATATGCATATGTGTATTAGGCATGTATATATAATATATATATATATATTATATATATATAATTGCTATAATCATAGTAAAAATACTCTTTTTTTTTTGCTTTGACTCGACCGAACTTGCAAGTCCGGTCGCAAGTTCGGTCCAAGTCAGTAAGCTACATCGCGTGAAAATTCCAGGGCCGACCGACCTTGCAAGTCCGGTCCCAAGGTCGGTCCATTCCAGTCGGTTTCTTACGTGAGAATTTTAGCCCAACCGACCTTGCAAGTCCGGTCGCAAGGTCGGTCCATTCCAGTAGCTTGCATTACGGGAATTTTTCTGGCCGACCGAACTTGCAAGTCCGGTCGCAAGTTCGGTCCATTCCAGAAGGTTTCTGACGGGAGAATTTTCTGGTCCGACCGAACTTGCAAGTCCGGTCGCAAGTTCGGTCCATTCTAGAAGGTTTCCCGTCTTTGTAATTCTGGGCTCGACCGAACTTGCAAGTCCAGTCGCAAGTCCGGTCCGGCCCAGTACTTCAGTTTTAAAATCTGTTTTCAATTGGTTTCTTTACCCATTGTTTCCCCAATCTTTACCAATACTTCCCCACATGATTTAGCACTAATTAAGCTCTCTAAATCACCTTGGTTCATCCACCAAACTTACTACTCAATCCTTACATTCACTTACACATTTTTCCTCACTTCTTCTCAACACTTATACTAGTTTCCATTTCACCAATGCTACAGTTTTTGCTCTTTCCTCAAATGCTACAGATTTTCAAACTAACTTCTATCCTCCAATACTTCCTCAACCAATGCTACTCCTAGCATTTAAAATACATTACCTCACATCCTATTTCTTCACATTACCTAAACCCTTTTCAAATCTGTTTTCAAGTGATTGAACATTCTCTTTAACCTCCAAATACACCTAGTTATTGTCTAGATCATTACCTCTCCTTACACACACTAAGTCCTTAATTTCTAGACAAATTTGGACATAGTCTCCCCTATATTTTTAGCATCCACCACACATTATTTCAGCTCACAATTGGTCATTTCCTCAACCTGTTTATACAACATTTTATACTCACACTCCAACACTACTACAACAACAATAAAATTCCTGCACATACACATTCAATACCCCATGTTTTCCCAAGCTTTTAAAACCCATTTAAAAACTTCAAAACTGTTACATTCTCTTTCAAATTATACTCCAACATACTCATTACTCATTATATCATACACATTACTTGTTTCTGATACTCAAAAACTGTTACAATGCAATATACAAAACTAACTCAAGGTAAGGGTATTTACCTTGTCTTGTTAGCTTTTCTTTCTTCCCTTTCCTCTTCTTCTTTTCCTCTTTCTTTCTCCTTGTTCTCGGTTTTTTTTTGCTCAAGGAATGGGCAATGCTACAGCACCCCATGCCAATACACACAAACTACTTAGTATACATTTTATACTAACCCTAGAATCTAAATGTTTTAGGGTTTAGAAATGAGTATTACCTTCCAATGGATGGATGAAGTTCTTGACTAGCAAGATAACAAGATTCCTAGCCCAAAATAGAAGCCAAAACCGGCTGGAGCAAGAAGAACCAAGAGTTCAAAATATGGAAATTCTTATAATGCAAACAAGGGCTAGAAATGATGGATTTTCGAATTTCTTTTTACCTCAAGATGATAAGGAGGTGAAGGTGCTTCTAATGGTGGACTTGAATCTTCAAATGGGGAACACCCACAAAAACGAAAATGGAGTTTTTGGATTTTTGAAAGGAGGAAAGTGTTCTCCTTTACAAGGGGATTACAATGGTATACTTTTTGTTGAGTTTGGAGGAGATTTGAGTGCTCAAAGAGAGGAGAGAAGTGGAGGGCTGCACTCACCTCTTCAAATCGCCATGGAGGTGCTCAAGGAAGGAGAAGAAAAGAGATAGAGGGGGCTACGTGAGAGAGAGCAAAGGGGGGATGGGTTGTGAGGAGAGAGAGTGTCAAATTTGCTTTTCTTTACTTATTTCTTTTGTCCTTTAGTGAATTAGGAACAATAAAGAGAGGGAGAGGGGCTAATTTAATCGGCCCACACACAACCATCCTACAGATTTTTAACTTTTATTTACAAAAGTGGACACACTAAGTTTCTTTATTTGCATTCTCACCCCACAACTTCCCGGTTGTTACAGTTTTTACTAACCGGTACCCGTTTTCTGGAATTTTCTTGTTTAATTAATTCTATTGGTTCCCAACCTTTATTAATGTTTATTAATGACTATTTGGTTGACCAAAATTGTTACGAGTCTATTTGACCCTCTTAAAGTCACGTTTTCCCGGTTTCCTCGAAAAACGTGCTTTAAGGTTCTTTTATGCTTTTAACCCATTTTAAAGGTCTGTTTCCTTCGGGATTTGTTCCCTCATATTATTTAGGCATCATTAAGCCTTAAGAATCCATATAATACTCTAACCGAGGTCTCGCACCTCTTATGGTTATTTAACGCTTATTTAGCACTTTTCGCTTTTTAAGCGTTTCTTTATTTCTTTTGGATTTATTTTTCCTTGCCAATATTACTTAAGCATTATTAGTCTCTTAAATAAGGATTAGAATTATCTTAATGCCTATATTTAAGTTCGGGGTATTTCAATCTTCTCATTACTGCTTCATTAGCTTACGACCCTCTACATACTGCTCACAACAGCAAGTCGCATAGCTTTTTTTAGAAGGAAAGCATATTTAGAGTAAAAACCAGGCAGGAATCTTGGCTGAGATCAGGCAACATTACCTATTTCTTAAAGGATAGTGTGGAAATAGAAACTAATACTCGTTAAAGAGTTTGAGTAATCTAGCATTTGTAACAGTGTAAAATACTTTAAACAATTGTAGACAAGTTAAAACACGGATTTAAACCTACTTGATCTCTACTGAGGTGGAAGACATTAGCTCCAAAAACAGTACCACAGTTTCCCAGAGACAAACCAAGGCAACAATGAACAGAGGTGTTATATTGAAGGTCAAAAACTTAACAGAACACTTCAAGGTGATTGCAGCAGAGTTGGTGTTTTAGATTACCCAACCGTAAAAGGATCTGTAGAATAAAAAATGAACTTCTTAGGCAGCTTGCCTAACCTGTGCCAGCACGCAGCAATAAGAGACATGTACTGCACTCTTTGGAGGTTGATTGTATTGGTATATTAGAGTTTGTAAGGTTGCTGTATTTTTTGGCTGTTTAGCTTCATCATTTAATAATCAGAAGTAATTAAGGCATGTGCTTGTGCACTGCTTATCATAAAGGATAATAATCTTTTGATGATAAGGTATTTGCAATTTTCCCATAAGCAATCATTAAACAAAACGGAATCAAAGTAATGTTCTTAATTCAAATCTGATTTCGTATTGAGAAAACTTCCAGAAGAGCTTTTAGCAAAAGTTCATGAGTAAAGTTTTAAGGAATGCAGAGGTGTAAACCAAAGAATCAATGTATATTAAGCTTTTCGAAATGAAATGACGAAGAACAGAGGGAACATGATAATATTTAGATTAATAAGTACCCAATCATAGCGGCAATAATTATCTGGGCTTGAATTAACCAAGGAGAGAGCTGGATTAGTTCTCTAAACAGATGAAGAATTTCTACAGATTTGAATTATGTTTCAGGTTGCTAGCTGTCTAACCTATTAATCATTTAATCAGTGACAAAAAGAGATTTATGCTGGATACAGCAGCTCAAAAATGCCAAAATATTATGTCCTGAATGTGATAATAGAAAAAAAAGAAAAGAGCTTAGATCAGTGCCACACAGGTTACAAATCAGTGCAAAAACTTCATAATTCAGTATCGAATACTTGACAACTATAACATTATGTATGGTTCACCTTTAAATAAGACTTAACAGATAGGAAATCAAAGATGTTTACGCCTAGAGTGCGGTATTGAACACTAGTAAGGATAAAGAAAAGAGGAGTTCTAAACCAAAGTGAAGTTAAGTTTTGGTAAGGAACCGCTTTCTTGACTCAAAACAATCATAAGCTATGCTCTCTATGACTTGCTTTGATAAAACAAAAGCGAACTTTTACCAGTTTAAAACACGGTAGATTTTATACATTAGCTTCTTGTAAATGGAAGCAAAAAACTGTTTAAGAATGAATAAATGTTTTCATAGATAAAAAACTGTTCCAACAGTTCCCTTGATAGCTGGGAAAAATAGGCTAACACAGCACATGTAGCAGCAGAAATTAAACTGGACTACCGGTGTAACAGTATTCAGGAACACAACACAATTGATTCAGGAGCATGACACAATCATGTAACCTGCTTTTTTATCCTACTCAACTTTCTACAGAGTTTAAGAAGGTGATCACGTAAATAGTAAAACAAATGAGCATTCAGGTAGAGTAATCCCTGCAATAGCTCATTATGCACATATAAAACTTCTGGACTGGTTATGAGTTTAGACAAATTTAAGCATTTGCAAACAAGGTTATAACCAAATCAGATGCAATATCATTCTTGTTGTAAACTTACTGGGATGAATTTATTGCTAGCGGCCTAAAATTATGTACTAAGATAGAGAAATGGGTCATTGCTTATTTAGTTTAGCTGCTTGAGAACTGCTTTGTTTTATGGGTGGTGTCGTGGTAGCAGTAAGCTTTGTGTTGCATCATAAATCTCGACCCCTTGGAAGACTTAATCAAAAGTAGGTCGATATTATGGTTTCAAAAAATCAAATACGAATCAGGCATTTTTGGTGCCAAAAGATTCTGCTAAAACATATCCATATGTAGCAGCAGAAACTAGCTAATTAGGAGCATGGGAGATCATAACTTTTAGGGAAATTTCATGAAATGTCACCATATTTTTGGCTAATTCATGAAATGCCACTAAAAAACAAAGTCACAAAATGTCACCATATTTTCCGAAAAGTCCATGAAATGCCACTATAGATGGAAAAAAGACAAAAATACCCCTACTAGTTAACAAAGTACTTTTAAAGTTCACAATATGCCCCTAATTGTGCTAGGGACTGATAGTTTAGTTATATGTCTATAAGTTATTGTACCGTTGTGGTTATTGTATTAAGTAATCTGACTCTGTTAGTTTAGTAAGTTAGGAGGGCAGCAGACCAGTAAGTCTCGGTCAATAGGTCTGGGTTAACTGTTAGTATGTAGTAAGTCTACTGTGCGGGTGTTAGTGTGTGATTCGTTCTCCTTTCCTGAGAGGATTTCTCTTCTCTGTCTTCCTTCTTCTGTACTAAGATTCCACGTTGAGTTAGAAAGAAAGTGTTTCAGTTCTTGAAGAATTTCTCATGGTATCAGAGCGCAGATCATGGGATCAGGCTCTATCTTCTAATTCTTCATTGTATTCTTCTCAATTTAGCAATTTGTCTCGCGATTTTCCTTTGCGCTGCTGAGAAGTTCACCACTTGTCTTTCCATTTCCCTCGATACTGAGTTCTCTCGACATCAAGAAATCCACCTTGGCGTAAATCCCCGTGGAGCAGAATGAGTGGAGTAGGGAACGAAGACAAAGGGACCAAGGTTGGAGATGCCAGTAAAGTCACCACGAAGAGCAGCGAAGGAGGAATCTAAGTTGGAGACCCCCCTTTATCTCTCGAATTCGGACCAACCGGGGTAGTCTCTCGCCAACAAATACGATGGAGGACCTGGATTTACTTATTGGAAGCAACAGGTCGAAATTGCCCTATCCTCAAAGAATAAACTAGGTTTTATTCAAGGGACTATCAAGAAGCCGACAGAGTCCGATGCGAAGGCCCAGGCCTGGACACGTTGCGATAGTATGGTTAGGGCATGGATTCTGATGAGCTTGGAAAAGAGAATTACAGATTATGTTCTATTCAGATCCTCTACGGCGAAGATATTGGAGGATCTCCTTACACGCTACGACCAGGTTGACGCCACAGGGATGTACGAGTTGGAACGCCGCCTCGCCAATACGACCCAGAACAACGACACTGTCGGCGAGTACTTTACAAAGTTAAGAGCGTTGTGGGATGAAGTTGATGCCACCACCGCTCTACCTATATGTGCCTGTGCGACGGAGAAAGCTTTTGGTGATTACATTAGAACCCAGAGACTGATAAAGTTCTTGATGGGGCTCAATGAAAGATTCGTCGCGGCAAGAAAAAACATTCTGATGATTGTGCCGCTTCCCTCCGTCGAGCAGGCATTCTCCATCGTCATACAACAAGAAAGGCAAAAATCCCTAACCAGCAGCACTTTTCAGGATACTGAGTCTCCCGCGCCGTTCTCTGTGTCTCAAGGAAGAAAGAACTTCGGACGCGGTTCAAGTTTTGGAGGCAAGAAGAGTGGTATTCAATGCGAATTTTGCCACAAGCCAGGACACACCGAGGAAAGGTGTTACCAGAAACATGGTTTCCCCCCTGGTTGGCGAGTTGGGAAGGAAAAGAGAGCCCAAGCGAATGGGGCTGGGGGCAGAAAGACGACAGTTGCAAGGACCCTTTCAATGGCACCTTGACCACGACCAAGTAAATCAACTGCTCAATTACATCAGTAAATCCCATGTCGGGAACAAGGAACTTGTTGGCCTGAATCCAACTGTGGATTCACAGGTATGTTGTTCCTTCACAGTGATGTCTTTAATGTTAAAGATAACAATAGATATTGTAACATGCTCCATGATCATAGTTCTAAAGAAGTTGTCTGGATAATCGATAGTGGAGCTTCAGATCACATGATTGGAGATTTATCCTTGCTATATAATGTTACATTTCTTGATAAAACAATTCATGTTGGGATGCCCGATGGGCATCCACAGTCGGTTAAATTAGTTGGAAATGTGAGAATTAATAACTTTATTGAGTTGAAGGATGTGTTATTTGTTCCTGATTTCAAATTCGGTCTAATCTCTATTAGTAAACTGTTGATAAAATGAAAGGCACCTTCTATTTTAATGCCACCTACTGTTTTTATGAGGATTGTGAATCAGGTGAAAGGGTGGAGATAGGTCAGGTATGGAAGGGCTTGTACGTGCTTGACAAAACATGTGATAGATTAGTGAAGAACTGCTTTAGTTGTCATGCTGAAAATGAAATTGTAGAGATTACCCATGACTGTAAAGAATCTCTGTCCATTTGGCATCATACACGTGGACATGTACCAAAGGATAAGATTGCCAAACTAGGAATAGTCAAAAACAGTTTTTTGCAGAAAGGCTTAGTTTGTGAACCTTGTAATAGAGCTAAGAGTCATAGACTCCCCTTTCCCTCTAGCACAATAAGAACACATGATATTTTTGAACTAGTTCATATTGATTTGTGGGACCTTACAACTTGGAAACATATGATGGGTTTACATACTTCTTAACCATTGTTGATGATAAAAGTCGAGTTACTTGGACTCACCTATACAAACTTAAGTCTGATTGTTTAAGTCAAATTATGAACTTTATCACAATGGTTGAGAAACAGTTTAACAAAAGGGTTAAGACGGTTAGGACAAATAATGCCTAAGAACTTGGAAGTTCAAGGGCTGGAATAGAGTATTTTAAGCTTAAAGGGATTAAACATCAGACCACCTGTCCATATACGCCTTAACAGAATGGCGTAACAAAAAGGAAACACGAGCATATAATTGAGACAGCACGTTTCATGATGTTCTTTTCTTTTCTCCCTATGAAATTTTGAGGGGAAAGTATACTGACAACGACATATTTGATAAACAAAATGCCCTTGTCCAATATTAATAATAAACCCCTTATGAAATGATATATGGTAACAAACCTGACTACTCATTACTCAAAGGCTTTGAATGTCTCTGTTTTGCCCATATTAATGTAAACCAGCATGATAAATTCTTAAGTAGGTCTGTCAAGTGTGTTTTCTTAGGCTACTATCAAAACAGAAACGGGTACAAACTATATGATGTTGACAACCAAAGGGTTATATACTATAGGGATGTAATATTCCATGAAGAGATCTACCCTTTCAAGCACAAACCAAATGATCCTGCTGAAGGTATAAGTTTCTCTGAAAATAATTTGTTTTTTTCGGATGTAACTAACCATGAAACAAGCATGAGGTAGGAAAAATCAATCGACAAAATTGAAAGAAACAAAGAGACCAGACCCAATGAGGAACAAGTTTCCTCAACAGAGGAGACCAATGGTGAGTTTGAGGCACAAGAAACCTCTCCAGAGAATAGTGAGGAGCAGAATGTCTCACTGAGAAGATCAGAAAGGGTAAACCAAGCTCCAAGATACCTAGAAGACTATGAGCTTGGTTTTGCTGTCACACAAAAAAGATAAGTCACATTCACCTTCTACTATTGACTGTTTTTCTCAGATTTTAAGAGACACAATTACATATGCTGTGAATGTTGATACTAATGTGAATGAAACAGATTCTGATTCAATTAATCTTGATGATAATGATAGTATTGTTAAATCTGGTAGTTCTTGTCATACTCTTAGAATCCTCTATGATGAAAAACATTATTGTCTGCACACTGAAATAATTGAGGAAATTGAACCCACTGTTACAGTGAACTATTAAGGATATTAGGTGGGAAAGAGCTATGAATGAAGAGTTTGCTACTCTAGAGCAGAATAACACTTGGGAAGTGGTCACTTTGCCAAAGGGCGTAAAACATATAAAATTCAAGTGGGTGTATAAAATTAAATGTAATGCTGATGGGAGCATTGAGAGATTTAAGGCGAGGTTGGTTGCAAAACGGTACACCCAGAAATTTGGAATAGATTATCTCGAGACCTTCTCACCGGTAGTAAAATTTACTACAATAAAAGCTTTGATAATTGTAGCTATTAAGAGGGGGTGGTTCATTAGTCAATTAGACATCAATAACGCATTCCTTCATGGTGATTTAAAAGAGGATATTAACATGAAAATTCCAGAAGGGTATGGTAAAACATAACCAGGAAAGGCTTGTAAGTTGAATAAATCTTTGTATGGCCTGAAGCAGGCATCTAGGCAGTGGCATCACAAGTTAAGTGTCTTTCTAAGGTCCCTTGGTTTTAGTCAGTCCCTGAACGATTACTCTCTGTTTTCAAAGAAAAATGCTAATAAAGTTTGTCATCTTGTTATTTATGTTTTCGGACATGTATGTGTGGATGTTTTGCTAAGAGCGATATGTGTGATTATATATCTGCTATGCTTATGTGATTTAAAAGCCGACAATCTCGCGTTTATTAACTGTGCACGAACATCTATCAGACTGAGGTAATGTCTAAAGTAAACTTGAATCGATTTACGATTATCGACTAATGAAATATTGCTCACTTACGATTAATGAGGTACACTACATTATCCTTAATAATCCTAGGTAATTAACTTAGATAGAGGTTTGGCAATACTGTCCTCGCGAGCACATGTATTTGAACATGATATTAACCTAGATGACTTCTAGGTAATGTGTAAAACCTAAAAGGTAACTATAAGAAATTATATTCAGTATAACCTAAGAGTAGATCTTAGGTAAAGAGGACTAATCAAACTTAATCACATGGTGGAAAGGAATGGTTATAAGGGAAATCCAGGGAAGTGACTAACTACCTGGTTACGCATAGTGATCACTAGAGAGGATTACAAAATCGGGTCCACTCGATATGGGAATCCAGCAAGCCACATTTGATCGTTGGTCAGAGGGCCCTACTGTTGGTGCATGGTTCCGACCATTAAAGATGCCTTTCCGAAGGCAAAAGGGAAATCCAGAGATCTCCAGATCATTGGTCAGAGGGCACTACTGTTGGTGCACGGGCTACTGCCCAAATAAACAAGGAGTATAGAGTATATAAACTGTCTCAACACGACGCCTGTTAATATTGGATGAATCAAAAAATGAATAAATAAACGCACACTAGTTACAAGTTAGTACGAGACATCAACGACGCTCGCAAATATGAATAATGAATGAAAGGGCCTTGAAGGCCAAATAAACGAGAACCGTTCGAAAGAGACAACCTTGGTATCGTTATCGTATGTACTTGTTATTATTTGCTTGTATGCATAATTTATATGTGGATTTGTGTGTGCTATATTTGGGTGAACTTTTGAATGTTTATTTATTACATTACAGTTTTCTTTTGCTATATTTGTAAAACGGAATAGCATGTAAATGAACCGCATGACAACTTGACTTAAGGAGTTTCAGGGTTCATGAAGATTACACCTTAGTATATTTAGCGGTTGTGTCGAGCCTTTATGACAAACATATTACTAGTGTTTGATCGAGACCGAAACCGGAGTGCGGGATATATGGTTGTATCATACCTTCGGATATACGGTTGTTGTATAAACAAGTGGCACGGTTTAGACTGCTCAAGTCTTTTAGGGTTAAAATTGTATTTTATGTAAGACTATCTCTTGGTCATCTTAGTGGTTATTGTATATGGTATTTGAATGCTTAGTTACTCACATGGGTGAGTACACCTTCGTATTTAAGATTAAACGATTGTATTTATTTTCTGCTACGATAAGTTATTATATTATGCTAGAATGTTAGTTAAGATGAGATTAGGAGTTAGGGGTGTTACACTATTGGTTGCGCCTCTGGAGAACAAGCTGCGAACGTAGAAACAATAAATGTCAACACAAATTTCTTTCAATCAAAGGAAAAGCAAGACGAAAGAGGGAAAGGTGTGGAGTTCGACGAACCTAGCAGAAGGAAAGACACCGATATTAGGAGAAGAAGCAACGAGTTTGAACAACACGAGTGATGGCACAAGAGTTAACTTGCATAGCAGTGGTAGATACATCCCATCAGGGGCAAAACAGGTAAAAAGATAGGGGGTATAAAATGCGGGAATCCAACAGCCCATTCTGACATACAAACATTAATCCTTTTTAGTGTGGATTGATGTCCATATTAATCCAGTGTATTTGGGGGCCTTTGAACATGTTTTCATTTGATCTCACATGTCACATGTGAATTTAAAAAACTTTGGATATGACATAAGTCTAAAATATAATATTTTAGCATCATTCATTCAAACATTCGTCAAATTCAGACAGTTTTTAAGCATCTCCTAAATTGAATGAAAGTTAGAAAAAACCAACTTGTCCTGACAATTAGAAAAGTTGTTAGATATAAAATGGGATCAGATGGGTTGAAAAAAGTAATTTTTGAAACCTTGTCAACGGGATGTGTAATTTCACCAAATATCATGGGTGAAGCTGCAGTTTCCCTATTATAAATATACGAATTATGAAAAACAAAAAAACCATGAAATTAATTAACTATAATAAATTAACGAAATATGTATTATATTAAGGTAATTAAATTTGTTTGAGAATGGTCAGACCATTGACCGCCTTATCAACATGGTTCTCAACTCGGTTTCCCCTCTCCGAGATTACACACTCTACTCGGTTTCTCTGTAGACCTAACATTAAGGTCAGTGTTTAATGACTCTCCTTCTAGTTCGACAAATTCGATCGAACATTATTTTCCAGGATCCGTGTGAGTGTGTAATATACGATGGAAACTTCATCTTCGCGGTATCTTTTAGAATCTCTAGATATCTAATTTTATTGTCGGTGGTGTTCTGGTAGAGTGATACGCATGCCAGCTGATTTCTTTTTCTTCCAAGTCCCGTTTTGCTGGTTAATTTTTCTAATTCTAGAGTAAATTTGCTTCCTTTTTAGGTTCCCTTCGGCGCTTGATAATTTAGTTCTGCACATTTTATGGTCCGTTGTTTGCGGACGCCCTATCTGCCTGGTATAGTTGGAATGGAATCCCAGGAAAATGGAGAGAAAAACTCAAAAGGGGTTACTCGATCGTGGGGCACCACGGTATCTGGTCAGTCGGTCTCGACCAGTGGCAGCGTGGGTCGCCATCAAGCCGTAGTGAGATGGGATTGGTAACCCCAGCGAGCGAGAACGCTGCTGCAAAGTTGGGTAATCTAGACATTCAAGGTGAAAATGGGTGTCAAGGAACTTCAGTGTAAGTCCTGGTTTTTTCCAAAAGGCTAGCGTGTTTGCTTTGCTCCCTTCGTAAAAGTTTTTTAAATGGAAACTGTGCCACTTTATATTATGTGGATCATTTGCTTGACTTGGTTGGCAGTTAGGACTAACATAGGGGGTGAATACCATAGGGTTGCCGCCTGCATTCAGTTCTATGGTTTGCGTGAAAACCATCTTGATCTTTGTTGATGTGCTTACAAATTTGTTGTACGATCTCAAAATAGTGGGCAAAAGAAGAAAAGAGTTCAGCGCACTGGTGGAGGTGATAAGAATGGTAGAGGGCTCCGTCAATTCAGTATGAAAGGTAGGTACTGATGCTAGAGCAGTGGTAGGAGTTTTGTGTAATTTTCCCAATTCATCCTCTTGCAAGTTATATCCTTTGCTTTCTACGTCTGACTATGGTGTCTTCTTTAGTGTGCGAGAAAGTGGAAAGCAAGGGAACGACCACTTATAATGAGGTTGGTGTTGTTCTTCATGCTCATATATTTTCCTTAATTCTTGATACTGATATGGACTTATGTGCGTGTGCCTACTTTTTCTTGTGTGTTCTTGGGTTGTTTATGAATTTCTTTTATCTTGGCTTAAAGTAATCATTAAGTCTTTACATATTCATAGTATCATATGATGTTCATATATACTGATACAGGTAGCAGACGAACTTGTTGCTGAATTTGCAGATCCTAGCAATAGTTCCACTTCACCAGATCAGGTGATTGAACAGGGCTTTTATGTAACCTTTGCATTCTCTTCCAATTCTTGGTAACGTTTTGATCAGCTAAGTAGCAAAATTGATGTCAAAAACAGTATGAGGAGAAGAACATAAGGCGCAGAGTATATGATGCCCTGAATGTGCTAATGGCAATGGATATTATATCAAAGGACAAGAAGGAAATTCACTGGAAGGGTCTCCCTCGAACTAGTTTGAGTGATATTGAAGAGCTGAAGGTAGCAGTAGACTTGTTTGAATATGCAGCTATAGATGCGATCTGTTTGACTAACTTTAATATCATGATTGCAGGCTGAGCGGGTAGAATTGACTAGCAGGATAGAGAAAAAAGCTGCATACTCAAAGGAATTGGAAGATCAAGTAATTAACTTCATATCTCCCTTTTCTTTTTATGTGCCTGCAATCTTGAATGCTTGTGATGGCAAAGGGCTCGTTTGTATTCTGCTATTTGGGCAACTGCTTGGGTCTAGCTGCTACATTAAAGTAGAGAGAAGTAATAGAAAAGTTCTCAAAGGCTACAAACAAGGCCATGAGCCCTATATTTTTTTTAAATTTCTTAGTAACTGGTTTTTGATAATTTGTTGATGGGCTTACTTCAGTTACTGGGATTCCAGCACCTAGTTCAACGGAATCAAAATTCGTATTCTTCTGGAGATGCTCCTAGTGGGGGTGTCGCGTTGCCGTTCATTCTTGTACAGGTATCACCCAAATTCGTATCTGCTGTTTCCCTTTGTTTGACTTTTGGGTGTCCAATTGCAATTGTTTCTGGTCTACTGAATAGAAACTGAAATGGGCTTACACGTGAAAACACAATGTACAATGATACAGTTTCTTGTTTCTTCCCAATGATTGAAAAATTGAACTTTGATCGTACCGTTACTTCTTGAACTTGAACATTAGTTTTATATTTCCTTTTCACAGCAGTCGTTCTCTAATTAGATCAAAATGTACTTTCTTCACCACTATGCACCTTTCTTCTGTCTCCTAAATGACCTTTCAATGAGGATATGATTCTGCAAATGATGTTAAATAGACGAGGCCGAATGCAACTGTGGAAGTGGAGATATCAGAAGATATGCAGCTCGTGCATTTTGATTTCAACACGTAAGAGTGACTTCTCTGTGCATAAACTACTGTGTATAACCTAGTCTAATCTCTCTCTTTTGCATTTTGTTTTCCTTCCTTCAGAACCCCATTTGAGCTGCACGATGACAATTATGTACTCAAGCAGATACGGGCGTATGATTATCAGCAATCATCTGTCAGCAACGGTCCCAGTATCCCATCATCAGAGGTACATCAAAACACAACACTAAATCAATCTCTAGACCCTCAATCGCTGCAGCCGAGTCTAGCCAGTGACTAAGATACCCGCATGAGCACTTGCTTTAGAACAATACTTATGATTTTTGAACTTTTTGGGTGATTGTCTTATCTTCAGCGTAGTCTTTGTGTTTCCTTGATTGTACATGGTGTAAAGTCATCGCTGCATGCAAGTCCTGAAGTGACAAATTACTTGATGACATTATTTAGATTGTAGTTTTTTTTTTATTTGTATCCCTTTGATGCAACTTGTAGCTCATCTCATTTTTAGGTGGATTACTGTATTACAATTATTTTTCTGCAGCTAAACGTACAGACTGAATATTAACAGGTATAGAAGAATTCGGGAGGCTGTCTGGTTCCCCCGGCTTCTTATTATGAGTATGCAGTTAAAAAATAACTCAAAACAGTTGCAGGTGGCAGGATTAGGTCGTATCTGCTGTAGATGTAGCACACGCAAGGAGGTATCTGCCTAAGAAATGAGTAAAGTATTCGACATTCATTGACCATACATAATTCTTCCAATTTTCTGGTTCAATGGTGGTTTAGATACTTTATAAGTTTTTCGCAATTAGTACACTGTACCAATCTCTAAGTTGAGAAAAAAGAAACCTGGTCTATTAGCAATAAGTATTAACTTTATATCCTTAACATCATACAAAAGGTAGCCGCTCAAGAGGAAAATCAATCAAGCATTTGGTCATGCTCTTAATTATTGGAGGAAAGCAAAAAATTTAAGCATGGGAGTAGTTCCTACCTCACAAATTGTTGTAGATGGAGGGATTAAAAGACTGAGCATTTCTTTTTAAACGTATCTTTTTTTTATATATATATAATTGCTGGAAAATCCAGTTACAATGTTTTTAAAACGTATCTCTTTTCTTAAAAAAAATGCAAAGAATAAAAGAATGAGGAAAAATAATAATGTTGAATGTTGAAGAGCACGACTGAATCCTTGTTTTTCTTTGGAGCAGAGATGTCATCCCACACTTACAGTGTTCACTCAGTGCTTCAAAACTTTGTGTTGCAGATAAAGGGATTCCTTAATGGAAAGTAAGCACTAGGAGCAAAGGCACTTAAGTTTTCCAAAGGGGTTAGGGGTAGGTGAAAAAAACCCTAGGCTCATAAGTAAAGGGGAGGTGAAAGAATGTCAAACTTCATTGTTTTAGGCATGATCGTGTGTGATCGGCAATCAATAACTGGTGGGTCGTGTGCTGTGAGGATTGTCCAACCTCGGTATGCTTCTATAATTTGGTATGTGCTGCAATCGGTGGTCCAGTTTATTGCAGTTGATGTGGCCGATGTCAACCCGAGACTTCATTATGTGTCGGTCGGCGGGAAATTCCTTAGCCATTGTAATTTTGTGCGTTGTTGACTCGTCAATTTGTGACCGACGAGCACGGATTCGGCGCAGATGCTAAATCTTCATTGTCGACAGACTTTTTTTTTGAAATTTTATCAAATACTACTTTGTTTAATTCCGATATACTCTTAAGTTTTTACTTATTTCATCAGATAACACTCTGTCTCATATTTTATTAAATATTCTGTTAATATTCCAGGAAAATGACTAAATACCTCTATTATTAATAATAACTTGAAAGTGATTTGTCATACTGATAAATTTCATAAGACACCACGCTTGTTTAACTATTTATATGAGTAGTTTAGTCTTTTTTCTAGGGATATTAATATAACATTTAGTAAAATATGAGATATGTGTTATCTGGTGATATAAATAAAAACTTAGTGTTATCCTGTGTATTTCTAAAATCACAGTGCTATGTCGTGAATTAAGCAAAACTCAATGATATTTGATGAAAATTTCCTTTTTATTTTATTTTTCCGAGGAAATTTTACTAAAGATCATTTAGTTTTTGATTATTTAATCAGATAACACTATATTTTATTTTTCGTTAACTACTTCATTAATCATTAGTAAAAAGATTAAACTATCTTTGTTATTAGTTAAATGAGAGTAGTATCATATGAAATGTATCTATTTGATAAATCACTGTCAGACTGTTAATTAATAATAGGGTAGTTTAGACATTTTTCATGAATATTAATAGAGCAGTTAACAAAACATAGAATATAGTGTTATCAATGAAATAAGTAAAAAATTTAGTGTCATTCGTATAAGAGCGGACGATAAGTGGCTACATTATCAGTAGTCGATAAGCGTATTAGTAGAATGGAAGAAAAGGCTGACGATTAAATAGGATGTTTAATTACAATTTTAAATTGTAGTTAACACCAGCGTCATCTATACCCGATAACTTTTTTAATTACGGTTTAAGACCTTAAAAGCCTTAATCGGGCACGGGTTCTGTCGGACTTTAGATTACGGTTATAGCAAGGGTTTATATATCCATTTAAGTTTATTTATGTTTTTTCTTGGATTAATGTATAGGTTTGAAAGACTTACTAAGTTATTAGTACCTTCATTTCACGTCTTATTTTTTTTATTTGGCATTTGTATCATACAGGTAATAACGATTTTTATTTCCTAATATAATACTCTCTTTTATGATGCTGAAATATCGATGACAATATTAGATATTTTACTTATATATTTAGATAATTGTACATATTTACCAATCATTTATACATATAATATTTTTATACAATATAATTTTTTATATTTTTCTATTAACAGTTTAATAATAATATTTGTCAAAATATTTTTGGCCCCCCTAACTATTAATTCTTGGTTTCGCCCCAGGGGCTCAACAATTCATCGGAACAGGGCCCCCAAATTTTAGGGGCCCCATATTTTAGGTTCTTATTTTTTTTAATTTATATATTTTTTTATGATTAAAAAATATGTAGAATCAAATAATTAATAGGAGATTATATTTTCATGTAAAAAAACTTTAAGAACTAATAATTTTTTAAGGAATTAATATATTTTTTGACCAGCTTGTAATTGTTCAATCTAAAATTATAAAACTATAATATCATATAATTAAATATTTTATATTCTATATTAAGATTTAATTTATAAAGGGCCTAATTTTAAAGTTGACACAGGGCCTCATGAATGACTGAGACGCCCCTGCTCATGACGAAGTAACCGTTACTCTTTGAGTCATCTTGCTTAGGGCACTATAAATCAAAGAACACATGTGAAAATGGTTGTAAATTAACGATAAATAGTATGAATGATATATGAATTACCCGTACCTCAATGTATTTGATCGTCAACTGATTAAATTCATGAAGGGTGCTTTTTTTTATGAGCAATGTTGCATATTAAAAAAACATTAAGCACAATGAAAAATTAATATCATTTATTTGGTTCAAGTACTTACAAGTATGCATCAAATTTACCTCTTGACTAAGTCTTATATCTTAAAATCATCCCACTATCCCAATGGATCTAATACGAGTAATGTTGACGTAGTGGTGCCAAACAAAAATAGAACCCAATGATTGCTATAATTTTAAATTCAATAACATTAGCGAAAAATTAATATGCAAATTCAAAGTATACTCACACTTGGTGAGATGACATCATCAAATAGCTGGTGCTATTCCGCTCAGCAAGATTGAAGCAATGAGCCAAGTAGCGCATGAACCCCGATGGATCCCTGGTTGCATCGTCAAAGGACAAACGCTCCGAGCACACTACGAAACCTTATGGATGTTCTTCTCTTTTAGTTTTAAACGCAAGCTTCTATATATGACAGATAATAAAAATGTTAGCCAGTGAGACTTAGAATTTATTTACTTAATAAGACTTTTAAAGTGTGTGGCCCTGATGGTAGGATTGTCGCGTAGGAAACATCCAAAATAACCCCGTCAATCAGCAATTGAAGACAACAATTTTTTTGTTCCTTTAACAAACATGGTCATTAAATTAATAAATTAGTACGCCTAATATTATTTAACCTTGAATTGACAAAAATGAAAAAAGCTAACCTTGAGGTTGGAAAATGGGTATATGTAACACCCCTACCGCTATCAAATCATTATCCCCTAATCCGTCTCAATTACCAATACCAAAGCAGCGGAAATTCACTTACAAACGGTGGGTGATACAATGCCGTTAGTCACCCACGTGACTAACAAGGCCAACTCCAAATACAATCTACAACCGGTCTAATGAACTTTAATACCGAGTATTCTATATCCAACATTACATTCCATTCCTTAATCAAATCACAATCCAAATACAAACTTCAATTCAATACTATACCGAGTCTACTACAAATCCCAAACTTTACCGATAACATTTCGGTCTTACAATCCAACAATTACAACATAAGTACAATAGTTCTAAAATTAACTGTCCATGCTTAAGTAGCAACCCCGTCCTACTCTCGAACGGTAAACGGTTCCAAGTACCTGTAAGTAAAAACGGTGCCCCAAGGGGCTCAACAAATTGCTGGTATGAAATTCGCATACCCCGCGTGCTAACGGAGTACGCCGACTACTTTGTCGAGAACATGCGATTCATTTTAATTCAATCATCATGCGGATAGCAATACATTATATATGTACACTAGCACAGTATTCAACATTCAATCATGGGATACAATCCCTAACTAACACATCAAGGTTGTTAGTTCATATTACTTACTCTTAGGCCTTGAGGGTTTCTACCTCACTAATGCCTTAGTCACTTACTCATTACCTTACCCATTCTCTTGGGTTACTCTTACTCAGCTCTCTCATTCTCAATTTCAATCAAGTTCTACAATACTCAATCTCAATCCTCAACTTTCAATGAAATACCCCAAACTAATAAAATATGGATTAAACATCTAATCACATTAATTAAGGCCTAAACATGCCTTAAAAGTCAACTGAGAACAACAATGGTCAACACAAAGCAAGATATTTACCCTTTGACTGTTTAGGGTAAATAAATACCCAAATGAACTTCTTAGGACCTAAAAATTTGTCCTAAGCTTATTAACACATAACTAAACATATTACAATGGTTGGTCAACACTTAAACACAAAGAACAAGCATTTTCATGCTTCAAGGTCAAGTAGGGCAAAAATGTGCTATAAGAAAACCTTAAAGGTCTAATGACCTTTAAATGATATAAAATTGGATTCCATGATCAAATATCATGTAAGGAACACAACAAAACTGTTATCAAAGAAAACTAAGCTAGAAACACCTTGCGACACAAAATGTGCACTAAAATACCTTAAAACACGTTTTTGTGTATGAGCTCTAAGATAATGACTTTTTGTCACTATAAAGACTAGATTATACTCTTTATAACATTAATGTGACATTATAGACTATATTATAAAGTCTAAATCAAAGTTTAAAAATAAAATCAAAATGGGAAATTTAGTATGAATAGTACCCAAAAATAACATTTAAATACTTACCTTTAACCATGGTCAAATGTCATCCATTGACCAAGGCCTCCATTGCCGACCTCCTAAGGCTGTCATACCCACCCATTAATCAATCTCCAATCAATTATTCAGCCAATCTAATGAGTCACCTATTACTATTTCATAAAGTAACCTTTAATGTCATAAAAGAAAAACTAGCATTATTTTCTCATTGCCTTGCTTCCCAGCCGACACAAGGCCTCTTCATCCTCTCTTTTACTCCTCTTTGATGGTAAGAACATGCCAAGTTCAGAAGAGAACAACAATTGACATAGGTAAGCTTATTAAGCCATTTTATGTTCATTCTCTTCACAATTCTTTCCTCTTTCCATGGAGAAAAGCATCAACCATTTCCATCCATGTTTCTAGGTTGTTTTGGAGGTTAAAAAGAAGGGTGAATCTCGGCTGTAACAAGGTAAGGAGGTGGAGAAATCTAATCTTATTCTTAAGGTATAAAAATGTGCTTTAAGCACTTATCCTTTGATTTTCTTCAATTACGGTTTGGAAACTTTGTTTCCTAGGCTTATAATCTTCTTCTTAACATACTTATTCAGTTGGTATATCAAGAGCTTCAAGGTATAGCCAGATCCAAGCCAAAAACACCATTTTAGGCATTTTAATCAAGGTAAAAATTAGCCATCTTATAATCAGAGTTATACCAGTTTTAAAGCTTGGTTTAGTAGCTCTTTTGATGCTCTTTACCTACTGTAAATACAGGCCAATAAAACCTTGGTTACCTTGGTATTCTAAGGTAAATTTTACCTTGAAAATATACATTAAACACTTCTTATGGTTAGATCTTGCTTGGAGACTAATCATGCCTTAATTTCTGTTTGAAAACATGTAAATAATGCTGTGGAAACTTTATCTCCAAACAGCCGTGGCCAAACAGGCCTAAACTAGGCAAAAACAAGGTATAAATCACTTAAACTTACACTTGGTATATTAATATGTGTTTATACATTTGTATTTATATATGTCGTGAGTGAACAAGTTTATTAAGGTCTTATTTTGACCTTAGGTGATTAAGAAATGGTTTAGTAAATTTTATAACTAATTAATTAACATAATTGTCAAATTTAAGACATTATGTGGAAAATTGGTAAATATAGAAAAGATGGTGGTAAAGCCGAGAGTTTAATGCATTTTTGGGCATTTATGTGTAATTTATTTTATAAGATAATGTTTGTAATAAGGCCATGTACTTTAGGCCATTTTATTTATGTATTTATAAGGTTTTATTTAAGTTTAAGTAGTATATATATATTACCGCAAGGAAATGGGGTATATAGTGTAATTAAATTAAATTTGGGGGCTATATAATAATAAAACCGGAAATTTGAGGTTTAAAGGAGTTTAAATAAAAATTATAAGATTTTATAAAGTTTTGGGGTTAAATTGTAATTTCTGAAAAGATATGGGTATAAACCGTAATACATGGAGATTGATGGTCAAGGAAATATTAAGGTGGTCAACCTTGACCATATGGTAGGTTTTGACCAAATTAGATAAGTTAAATAACTTATTTAAGGTTTTATATTAAGATAAGTGTTTAATTGTAATAATTTTATAACATATGTGGTATATATGTTATTACCGAAAATTAAGGGTGTAAAATGGTATTATAAACACCCATGGGCTATTAGGAATTTTTAGGAATTTATTGGGTTGATTTTGGAATTAAAATGAACTATATATGTATAATATATAGTTATTATGTCATTGTGACACTTGGAGTTATAATGTAATCATATAGATTAGCCTAGAAGTAATCTCTCTCGATATCATCTAATAGGTTAGGTAATTTTCTCAATGTCTAGTATTCTCAGATTTAAGGGTTTCCCAACGTTTCGAATACTTATATGTTCGGGACATTTTCTCATACTAGGTCGGGTCCTCATATTGTAGGTCGACTATTTTTCTAAGAGAGTTTGATGGTCCCTTATCATTCTTTTACTTCTCTCAAGTTCATATCTTTGAACTACCTTCAATCTCTTAATAGAGGTTTCATCATTTCTTTCCACTATTGATTATTTCGTGGATTGTTCTTTTTGGTTCTCTAACCGTTATCGGGAGTCTACTAATCCCGTACAGCTCTCTCACGTTGTAATGAGTTCTTAAGTGTGCATTATCGTTATTCTTAATTCGATAGTTTTCATGTATTTCCACGTTTTTGTTATTTTGCGAAACGACTCTTTCTACGAGTCACTAACCAATTGTTACTCGATTATGAGTCAGTCTATAACACTAATACCACAAATCATACAAGGATGGTTAGTACACAGCATGCATCAAGATATACAAACAAAGCAATAAAACATTTTCATGCTTTTATCTTGATTAAGTCAGCACACAAGCACACTGCACACAAATCAGTGTAATCCGGTTAACATACAGGGCATGAGAAAATCATACCTTTACCATGGGTTAACTTTACCGTGTCACCTCACGTTCCTTGAGTCTTACTCTCGAATCACTGATCACATGTCAACTGGTTCTATTAACATCAATACCCTACGGTAGGTAAATGAGTATTACTCCTGTACTTACCCCGTTGTCCCATTAACTTCATCTTTATTCTTGTTAACTTAAGTTCTTACTTCTCATTTATTTCTAGCACTTGTTTTTGCTTCTTAGGACCTTTACATGTCACCAAACAAGGCCTAAACAACTCTTAAAACCAATATCAATCAATCCCCCACCTTTTAATGCCTTAAAACCACTTTCGGTACAATTCTGGGGGTGGTACGGGACTTGGTCCGGACCCAAAGTCCCGGACCAATGCATTTTGAAACTCTCGGATGATTTTTACTCCTGGTCCGGGACTTGGTCCTGGACTGGTCCCGGACCAACATTGATTTTCACTCTCGGGGCATTGTTAAGGCTGGTCCGGGACTTGGTCAGGCCCCTACTAAAAAGCTGCTAAAATGTCAATTTTCAACCCCAACTCCAACCTTAATCCACACCTATTCATTTTCTAATCTTTCCACATGTTTCCTACATGTTTAAACACCTTAAAACACTCTTAATCATGCACTAAACCTCCTCAACTCATTGGTCAAATTCATTACCCAATTCTTGCTTAATTTCTACAATTTCAATTCCCACATTTTTGCATTTTGCACACTTGTGCATTTATAAACTTGCTTTTGGTGGGTTACACTGCTTCTCAACCCAATTGACCATTCCCAACCCTTCCAAGACAAATGCATTAACTATACCCAAGTTCATGCCTTATTCTTAAAGCCTTAAATCCTCATCCTTTTCTACAACTCCCAAGGCACTTTGGCAACCCCTTTGCTACAGATTTTTTCACACTCAAACATCTCTTCTCCAACTACCATTTCAAGGTGATTTATCAGCTCAACTCAATCCTATAAACACCTAGGTTCTCCAATTTACAAAGTCACCTAAAACACTTATTTTTAACCAAAATTTTGCCATAACTTACCTACAATCCTAACATCTCCAAATACACAATTTCTCGCCTAATCGACTCAAAACTAACCATACCCATAAAGGGTTCTACCAGCACACAACATTTCCTCAAAATCTCATCGAACAACAATATGAACACAAACTCAAATCACTTGGCTCCAAGGCCCTCATTTCAATCAACATTCACAAATTCCTCATCTAACCACTCAAAGCACTTTTCCATCTAGTTTTGGTTCATTTTTAATTAACCCATCCCAAATTCTATAAACAATAAGGATGTACATAGAGGTAGATTTCTTACCTTAAGCTCATCAAATTTCCTTTTTAATTCTCATCTTTCTTCCCATTTCAATCAAGTGGGGCAATGTAATTGCCAAGTTCCAGCCCAACATCAAATAAAGGAAATGAGTTTAAGTAAAAACACTAAACTCATTAATTAAAATGCTTAAGGTACTAAGATTGGTCATTACCTTGGAACCCTAGAAATGGGTTTTTGCCATGAATCAAAGAAGGAGCTCCAACCTCCACTTAAAGCTTGGAACAATGGCTCAAACAAGGAAAGAAAAACAAGACATGGAAGGTCAAAACCGGCCATTGGAGAAAAAGTGAGCTTTTCTTGGAACTTTTTACCTTAAGTGAAAGAGGATACTCCAAGCTTCAAGAACATGTAGTTTTCGCTTCAAATGGCCAACACCCATGGAGGTCAACTTCCCCCATTTGTGATTTTGAAAAGAGAGAATGATATAGCTTGGTGAGAGGAGCAAGAATATATACTTATTTTTCCATTTTGAGCTTTATCAAAGCTTGGGCAAGGAAGAGAATGGCAAGAAGCCATGGAAGAAGAGGGGAGAAATCGCCAGCCATGGATGAGGAAGGGAGGACGGCAGGAAGGAGGAAGGAAAGAGAGAGAGGAAAGAATGAAATGAGGGAGGAAAGAGAGGGTAAAGTGCTTTTTGTACTTTTCTTTTCCTTTTTGACTTTTCTTCTCTTTGTTTTCTTCTAGCTAGTTGTTAATAGAGAGGGAGGCTGATTTATTTGCTAAAAACCGGCTCCCACTATGTGCATATAAGCTGGGGCGTTTTTCGTCTTTTACAGAAAACACTTGTTAATTACCCGGTTTTAGCACTATTCACTAACCGGGCCCGTTTTCTGGATTTTCTCGTTTCTTTAATTTAATGGTTCCTTAGATTCCATTAATGTTATGTAGTATTAATTGACAACAATTTTTACGTGTCCATTTGACCACTCAAAGTCACGTTTTCGGGTTTTCTCAAAAAACGTGCTCTAAAGCTTCATTAGTGTTTTAAATCCATTTTATGGATCCGTTTTCTTCAGGAATTGTTCTAGTGTATTAATTAGGCATAAATAAGCCTTAGGAATCCATCTAGGATCCTATTTGGGATCACATATCTCCTATGGTTGCGTAACACACAATTTTACGTTTTGTGCTTTTTACGCGTTTTCTTTTTCCTTTTGGATTTATTTTCTTCACCAAAAATCTTAAGGCACTATTAGGCCCTCAAATACAATATTAGAATTATTGAATCACCCTAATTAAGTTCAGGGTATTTCAATCTACCCCCCTTAATAACTTTGCCCTCAAAGTTGGTGAATCTAATATTGTTACATACATAGGTACTCTATGCTAAGGTTATAACCTCTATATAACCTCACAGACTCCAAGGTCTGATTCGATTTATACCACACATCCAACCAACATGTCACTGCATGCATAGCAATAAAAAATACTCATTGTCCTTCTCTCCATGGGGTCCATCTGAAGATAAAGAAGGTACCATCCTCTCCCATGTCGAGTGATCCGTCAGGTACCGGCCACGTTTGAACACTTATGCTTTCTGGTTCATGGTCGTCATGACTTTGGGCACTTACGCTTTCTGGCCCTACTGTCCTTTGGTTCTAATCAAATTCATTTGCACATCTAGAGATCCTCAGGCACACACTGGTCATCCACACTGACACAGGACTACTCATATCCCACTGCCCTTGGAAAAATACAAAACACACACTACAAACGTCCTACCGGTCACTTAGTACCGTTGCTTGTCCGTTGTAGTGGTTTCAAAACTAATCATCACTCCCACCGCCTCACACACTAGCCATACTTCCCGGTTTTGACCCGATACCAGCGCCTAGCCATGGGAAGGTCCAGCTAGCACCAGTGGGAGCGGTTTCAAAACCGGTCCTCATTCTCAAGTTTACAGAAAATCATTTTTGCCAAAATCAGTTGGAAATTCATTTTGAAAACTCAATACAACTCCAAATTCCAATTTATGATAATTACATCTATTACTAGCATTATTACTTGTGACCACTTATAGGGAGTTTCAAGAGTCATTCAACCTCAATGTGATCAGCATCGGTGTTGAACTATCCTTCCACGCCAATTTGTGTTCGGTTTCCCTTGATCGCTAGCAAATCAAGTTCCACCTCCCACCTCAATTCACAATCAAATAGTCAAACATTATTCCATTTTCTATCTTTTAATCTTTCTAGTCATAATCACCAAGCAATACATTTTTTCCATTCCTGGAATTCTTTTCCTTACTTATTAAACATCTCATCAATTATTAGTCAATTTATCTCCAAATTGACATAATTGGGACAATATCTACAATGGTTTCATTATAGAAAGGTAATTTCTTGGCTACATCCTATTGTAGCTATAGATGGCTACATACATGTATGTTTGCTCTATAAAAGCTGTGTTGTTAGTATATAAACACTGTACTGATGTATATATATATGTATACAATGAATTAAGATATTGCTAAAATTGTACAAGATGTACATACTGATTTCTAAAGATAGCTACAAATGTAGCCAAAGATAGCTACGTATGCTTGTAGCTAAGAGAGATTGTTATAGAAATCCAAACATTGTTGCAACTTGGATTCATTAATTACACTCATGCTTAGAAAGGTGGACCAAAGAGATGTTGTAATAATTTTCACTCAAGTATATTTTAATGTTATTAAGTTCGATGTGAGCAAAAATGCAACTAAAATGAATGATTTAGGTATTTAGGATGTCAATTATCCTTTTTCAAGAAACATTCGCACCACCACATTTGAACATATTCCAAAGAACTTAGTAAAATAAAAAAATGTACTGCAACTAGTTAAATTCACTATTTATCAACTATGAACTTCTTAATTGTGTAGGATATCAATTTATGAAGAAACAAAATTTGCAACGGTACATCATTACATGTTTATAATATTAAAGTGATCTAAAATAATATTTTACTATAGTGATTAGTAGAATGTGTTGAGAAGTGTCAAAGTGTGACCTATTAACATAGCTAGAGAAGCTCACCAACATGACTATTTTATTTTTGATTTATAATATATGATTAATTATGAGAGTTTCTACAATAACGATTATTGAGAGGAGTAGAGAAAGTTGCTCAACTACATAACTTGCTTTATAATAACATAAACATGTAAGAAAGGTTATGTGAGAAAAGATAATAAATAAAGAGTAAATTTGGAGAATTAAACTAACATTTAATATCGCATATAACCAACCACTTTTGTATTCCATTCATTGTAAAATATAATTAATTTTAACATTTCAAAATTATTTGAAAATATAAGTTATTGTAGCTTTTTAGCACAGTACTTTTTTTTAAAAAAGCTAAAACTTGTCATAAATTAAGAGCATAAGTCCATAACATAAGAGGGAATAACATAACCACACCAAACACATCCATCTCTTTCCCAACTTCCTAAACCCTTCATAGCCATTAAATGAGCTACCACGTTCTCACCCCTAGGTACAAAAACAAATGACTTCTTCTTGAAAGCTAAGCTCTTAACCAAAATTCTATTTAAAACTAATGCTACATCCTCATCCACCTTACATACCTCATTCATATAATCCACAATTTGTTTACAATCCATAAAGAAACAAAGCTGTAGATAACCTAATGATAAATTCCTATCCAAGCCATACTCCAACGTCACTGCTTCCACCGTAGCCGATGAGCAGCCATTACCACCACCCTTGAAGCCTACAGCTACAACTCCTTCATCCTTGCACTCGCAAACCCTCCCCACCCTATACCTGTCATCGGCATGTAGCTCCCATCCATAAAAACCTTGAATCAACTGGCTCCTCCTTTTATGACATCTTCGCCTTCCTTGCAACAACACATGTATGAAGAAAAGAGTCTTCCTGATACCACCTCATACGCAAGATTTGTACCCTGCCTCCTCGGACCTGGCATGTTGCAAACCAGATTTTCCACAATAGCAATACAAGTGTGGTTAAAGCTTTAGTCGGGTACTGCAAGCATGCAAAGAGCACCCAATCTAGAAAACCCATATCATGTTGAACAAACAAAGGTGGATCAAGTTGAGCTAAGTGCCATAAAGTTAGCACTTCAGGACACAAAATGAAAGCATGCAGCAGAGAGTCATAACTACCACAAGAACAATGTGGGGAGACACCCCCTCCACATCTTCTATATAGGATAGCCGTACAAGGAATGATACCTTGAAGTAGCCGCCATCCAAAGTATTTCACACATGGGGGGGGGGGGGGGGAACAATACACTTCCATAACTTGCGAACAACACTACCTAAACAGTTATGGCCAGAGGAATCAGAATCACCTTCAGACCTAATGTTCCTTATTGCATAATAAGTTGGTTTGGCACTAAACTTCTTAAAAATAGTTAATCCTTAATACCAAGAATCAGTTTAAGTCCCCACACTAACCAAAGGCACTAACATAATTAAACTAGAATCAAAATGAGTAAACCACTACCTTATAAATTTTTATTTCCAATAAACCATGCTTTGATCAATTAACCATGAAACTTTCCCTGTTGTTCGTACTAAAGGAGGCAAGGACCACAAAAAAGGCTGGCCACCTTACCTTGAACTCATTTGTTAGATATGTTAACCGTTGATCCATCTTCAATGGACCTGTAAGCCCCCTTAGCAACAAAATCTTTAACACCCCATAAAGCCTTTCACGCCAAGCTAGGTTGACTACTTAAGGCAGAATTTAAATAGTTGCTAGTAGGAAAATAGCAAGCCTTACAAAGTCTGGCCATAAGAGAGCATGGATGAGTCATAACACGCCGGCATTGTTGTACTAATAATGCATCATTAAAGCTTTCCAAGTCACGAAAACCTAATCCCCCTTAATTTGGGCTTTGGAACAATCATTTCCATTTTAGCCAGTGTAGCCCTCATTTAACTACATTCCATGTCCTTCAAAACCATGCCAGCATTTTGTTTATATCCCAAACAACAAACATCGGGATCTTAACAATACTCATGACATAAAAGGGGATAGCTTGTAGCATAGCCTTAATCAAAACTCCCCCACCAGCTTGCGAAACTCTATGTGACCAACTCTGTATTTTCTTTGTCACTCGATCACGCAAGTACTCAAACATCCTAACCTTACTACCACCTATCTTACTAGGAAAACCCAGATATAACCCAAAGCTGGAAACTTCCCTAGCCCCCAGGATTCCTACATTATGACGCATCAGCCTAGGAACACCGATTGAGAACCCAACTCCCGACTTCTGTAGATTAATACTTGGCCCTGAAGCTTCAGTAAAATCCAATAAGATATCATTCAAAGCATGAGCATTAACAACATTTGCCTCGCCAAATAAAAAAAATCTTCAGCGAGAAATAAGTTTGTAGATATGCAGACCATGAACCCGAAACCCTTTATAAATTCTAACATAAGTTTCAAATCTTAAACTGGATGTCAATGCTTCCATGCAACAAATAAAAAGATAGGGGGAGAGAGGATTCCCCTGTCTAATGCCCCTCTTAGGATATAACACCTCCCCTGGAAAACTATCTATCAACATTGTAATTGACACAGTAGTATTACATTTACGTACCAAAGAAATCCACCTTGATGATACCCCATGTAGTTAACACCTCCAAAAAAATCCTCATTCAATTCTATAAAAGCCTTGGACATGTCAATTTTGTAAGCAAAAGTGCCCAAAGTGAAGTAGTAGAAATTTCATAATATGCATTAACTCATGAGCAATGACAACCTGATGTTTATTTGTGTACCCCAACAAATGCAACCTGACTATTTGAAATGACCTAAGGCATGACATCTTTAACTCTATTAACCAATACTTTTGAGATGACCCGATAGATCGTGTTACATAAAGAGATTGGCCTAAGACTAGATGGGTATGATTATTATCTACTGGATAACATCAGTATTAAGGAAATAAAGAACAATATCAAATAATTCATTATGGATGATATCCCAATAAGATTGGAGGAACGTATCATTCACCCTATCGGGCCCAGGTGCCTTGCTTGAATGCATCCCTTTCGATGTCTGCATGATTTCCACCCCGCAAATTATCATCAGAAGGTGGGCTTGATGCAACACGGTTCAAATCAGCCTTGACTCTAGAAATTGTACATTATTCCTTCTTAAGCTTGGCCCTGCCCCATGCCTGAAGCTTAGAACCACAAACAGATGTCTTGCGCATGTAACCCTCAAACGAAAAAAAAGGAATCAGAACATACTTGATCAATAATAGCACCACACTCAGCTTCAGTCGCCCAACAATTCTCAAATCGGAATGGTTTGCACCCTTACGCAAGGGAGGGTAAAACACAAGCTTTATAGGTCGGTGATTAGACCTACTCCACCAGAGGTGATAATTCCTTGCAAAAGGAAACACACAAACCTACTCATAGTTACAAACAAAACGATCAAGGTGACACTTAGTATTCTATGGCCTGCGGTGTCTATTAGTGTAGGTGAATCGGTTCCCAACATACCCTAAATCAAAGAGACCACAATCTATCAAGTAAATCCTAAACGTTAACATGCCTGACCGCGTTCTGATTCGACACCCACTCTGTTCAAAACTGTACTTGATTTTGTTGAAATATCCCCCCACAAGCCAGAGGCCACCCCAAAAATCAGACAGTTCTCGTAACAGGCTCCATGTCGCCACCTATTAGAACTACCTAGCCAACCATACAACCCTGTGAATCACCATCATAAACCCCTTTCCCCTAAAATAACTAAAATATCCGTGAATTTTAACATAGGATTAAGTTATTAGTCAAAGTAAACATTATAATATATTTGGTCGGGAAGGATATTAATAGAGGCCCAGAGAAGCTATATATTCATCTTATTCCCAAAACAATTACAAAGACTTCAATTCCTTTATTTCCACCCACATTATATGAGTATATGTATTTACTTATTTATTCCTAACTCTAATGACATTATTATGTTCTTCTAGTCTTGAGAGTTCAAATAAGATTTTGCTACCTTTAATGAATGGGTATTATTATTATTACTATGGTTATTATTGTTATTTGTTACATCCAAGAACACAAGTTGAATTTTTCTTCTTCCTAAAATATCTTCCTCCTTTCTAAATCATATTAAATACCAAAAGTATTTCCACTCTTTCAAGATCTCCACTCATTCTTATCCATTTATTTAAGTAATTATTTATTTAATTTGAAATCATCTCTCTCATAAATAATTATTCATCCTCATCCTTTTCCTAACAGTTAACTAGTTTCCTCTTATTTTGGATTATTGATTAAATAACATCCCTTACTTTTCTAACTCTTGAATCTAGATCCTTCCAACGTTTTAGCGTCATCTTCTTCAACGCACCTCTATCACGCTCCTCTCTCTCCTCAACCTCTCAAACCTTCTCAATTCACGTTCTTAATTTTCCTTCGTCGTTAGGCTGCTTCTCTGGTGCCGGTTTGGGTAAAAGGGTAAGCGAAACCAACTGGTACGGTTAATTAATTATTTCGTTGGTATTTAAATAGTTTATGATGGAATCCTTGCTTGTAAATCTAGACCCCGAGTTCTCTAACGGGCGCTACTGTTGATCTAGCTGGTTGATCTTGTTGTGGTGAGCGTATCCAGGTAAATGTTGTGCTCAACATTCTCTACCTCTTCATTTTTTTTGCGATATCAATGGATTGGATTTACTGTGATTTTGATATTGTGGAAGTTTGGGAATTATTTTCCCCCGCGTATTCTGGTGCAAGGAGTTTTATAACTATTGTGATAAAATGTTTTGGGAGACTTTCTCTGGATTGATTGTTGGCCTGTTGGTGCCTTTTGGAGCCCCGTGTATATTGTTGATGCCTTTATGGAACCGCATGAACTATTGGTACTTTGTACCCTATGAACATTATATTAATTTTGCCTCCAGACATTACTTGCAGTTAAGCTCTAATGATCTACTCCTTTGGGTCATAAGTTACCTTCTGGGGGGTGTGCACACTTAAGTACATAGAGTGAGGTGGAATTCTATTTGTTGCGACCTCGAATTGGGTGTCGTCCGCGTATACCAATTAATCTGATTCTTTGAAAGTTCTCCCCTGTAATGTTTTGTTGATGGTAATTTGGAGTTGGTGAAGTTGTTTACAATACGGTGTGAAATGTTGTTTTATAAATGTAAAATGGGTTTCAAAACGTATTTTACAAGTTGAGGCAATGTTTACTCATTTTTGCTGATTTGCGCGATCCCTTCGCGTTTTCTATTGTTGTTTTCTGATCGCAGGTGTAACACCCCTCTCGTAAATAAAATGTCTTACAACGGAAGAATAAACAACATTAATACTCACTCGGGTGTCACCTGCCATTACTCGCCCATGCGAGTAACGAAGCAGAAACTACATCCAACAACCAAAATAAACAACACTATTAAACCGCTGTGACAACAAGATAAATCCTATACATCATACTAAGTCCATAATCATAACCGTCGACAAGTGAGCTTCTACCCAATACCCAAAAATACACAACAGTATCATCATACATCCACAGACTGATATTGTTATACAAATAAATTCCATGTGCGGTAGTTAATGTAAACCCTAACTACCCAGTTCCCGCACTTCGGCTTGAACGATGATCAGCAACCTGCACAATGCCATAAAGGCTTAGCGATAAACGCTGAGTATGCCGGGCCTGAACCCTATTGGTCACTTAGTCATTTTTAACCATTTTGATATTAGATTGGTTTCATGCTTTACCATTTTACAGATATAATTAATACTGCAACAAACATGCATAAATACATAACCATCCATCCAGTCCAAACAGTCATTACATTTCACAAACAATAGTTGTATAAACGAACGTATCGAATAATTACAGTACTGTGTATAATCACCTTAGCGAACGGTTTCCATATTAAATGTTATTTGGCCTTCAAGGCCCCATCCATCCAAACAATGTTTAATTAATTACCAGTTGGGCGTCATGTTGGGACAACCCGATTAACCTTACCAATGGACAGTAGTCCTCCCGTACACACAAAGGTGCTCATGTTGCCAGAGGTCCGGAGGCCCATGGTTGTTCACTTTGCCTCGTAAGGCGTCCATATAAAGGCTGTAGCCGTGTACCAACAGCAGGTACCATCTGACCCACGATCCAATTAGGGCTTGTTGGGAAATTTCCTAGAGCGGAACTTGATCGGGTACCCCCCAGTGATCACAAATGCGCAACCAGGTAGTTCGTAAACTACACTAGATTCCTCCCCTCATCTTATACCAACTCTCTCATAAGATTAAGATATACTCTTAGTTTTTATGGAGAATACATTTTATATTTAGCTGCCCAATGGGTCTCACGCATACCTAGAAATAATCTAGGTCATATTCATGTTCGAGATCCATGCTCTAGAGATCGACAATGTCGTGTCTCGTACCTAAGTGTTTTACTTAGGTTACCATATACTTAATATTAATACTAAGGGTATATTAAGTAACCATCATGTCATCACATTAAATGCATATGTATGTTTATATAAGTCGATCTATAGTCGACGTAGTGTTAGTCCCGTAGGACGCTCATGCATAAATAAATAATGCAGTAACACACATCATCACATACACGTATCCACACACATATCACACAAGTTATATATCAATCAAATCCGAGCCCGAGGAATTCCTCAGGACAACCCGGATCAAACCCCTTTACATACCGTACACCTCAGACTTAGGATGCGCAGTGTAGTCCACTAAGCTCGTCGAGCGCGCACGTCTGGAATGTGATCTAAACATACGAAGAACGTTAAGTGTCAATCCACATGACAAAATGATTCGGTATTTCTGAATAGCGTCAGTAACTCCGATATTACATCCCCGGATAGCAACTGTTATTAGTTAAGGTATCATTATCCTTAAAAACTCCTTACTCGTAGTATGTATTAATATTCGGTTTAACAAAGAGGTCAGTTTTTATACGAACATCGTAGTTAACGTTATCAACGTAGGAATTATATTTTCCAACCCGTAGTATTTTATAAGCGTTACGCTTATATAAGTTCGTTCGTTCTCGTATATTTAATTCGACTGTTTCCTCGCATGTATAGGCACATATTGTAACCTATAGTTGCATGCATAATATTATTTATCTTATAGTATTATTACCCCCACCATCCATTATTATACATTGTATTATGTATAATCCATTAATCTTTTAATGAACCATATTTGACTTCAAAAACTTATAACTTATAGTTTATAAACTATTTTCATGTAATAACCTTCGCCATTATATTATATGGTTTCCAACCATAATATATATCCATCCATATATACATGATTCTCACATATGTATATATTTACCAATATAGGTAAGTTTCATGAGTTATAAAACTCTTATATTATATATCACATTATATCATCTTATATTAGATGATTATTCCTAATAATTGTATTATATTGTACAACTTATATTAAGATCATTATCTTAATATTATGTAACACTTTATGTTGTATAAATTCAACTCCTAAGGTTTATTCAATATATACCTTAGTTTATAAATCTTAATTTTTTATAGTTTGTCACATTATTTAATGTGAATATCCTTACTTATATTAATTCCATTTAAACCACAATAATAACTTATAATTGTTATAACATTTATAACATTGTAGACCATAGTCTAAAATCCATTTTCCAACCTTTAGTAATTCGATACAACACTATACTTTATTTAAATTTCATTTTGACCACATAACATTATGTAATGTTATACCATATACTTATATCATATAATATGATATCTTTATCTTATATAAATTATAATCTATAGTTTTTATACAAAACTATTGTTAATTGCCGCATAGGCATATCCATTTAATCTAATTTCCTTATCTTACCATATCTTTATGTTTATTACAAAATCACCCCATTATTTATACCATGTTATATATATCATATAATATAACATTTTTAACTTTATAAAAAGGTATAACCTATAGTTATTTGTTCAAAATAACCGAACAGACCTAGAATCTGTTTTAATTCACTTCCAGCCCCTTTTTACTTTCCAAATTTACATCTTGACCACATATATAATGTTATGTCATATATATCATATATTATAACATTTTAAACCTTAATATCAATATAACCTATAGTTATATATGTTTTAAATATCCGAACAGACCCTAAATCTGCTCGAAATTATTTTTCAACCCACCAACTTTCTATAATTAAAATTTGACCCAATTTATAACATATAGTTTTATAATATCATTAAAACTATATATTATACACTTATTTTATTAAATACTCTTATACTATATCTAAAAATCACCAAACTTCACCCAAGGGTTATAAACATTATTCCTAACCCCTAAACTCTGGTTATTACATTTCCACCCCAATTTCTTTTCCAAAGTATATTAATGACATAATAACTATATATTATACATATATAACTTATTTTAATTCCAAATTCAACCCAATAAAATCCTAAAAATTCCTAATAGCCCATGGGTGTTTAAAATACCATTTTACACCCTTAACTTTCGGTAATCACCATACATACCCCATATGTTATTAAAATGTTACAATTAAATACTTATCTTATTATATAACCTTAAATAAATTATTTAACTTGTCAAACTTGGTCAAAACCTACCCTTTGGTCAAGGTTGACCTCCTTAATACAGCCTTGACCATTTCTTTCCCTTATTTACGGTTTTAACCCCCAACTTTCCAGAATTTACAAATTAACCCCAAAACTTTATAAAATCTTATAATTTTTATTTTAAATCCTTTTAACACCTAATTTTCAGCTTTATTATTATATAGCCCCCAAATTTGATTTAATTATGGTTTAACCCCTTATACTTTGCGGTAATATATATTTGTTACCTAAAATCTAATTAAAACTGAATATACATAAATAAAATGGCCTAAAGTACATGGCCTTATTACAAACATTAGCTTGTAAAATAAATTACACATAAATGCCCCAAAATGCATATAAACTCTCGGCCACAACATATATTTTCCATTAATTACCAATATTCCACATAAAGTCTTAATTTGACATTTATGTTACTTAATTACTTAGATAAATTTACTAAGTCATTTCCTTAACCACCTAAGGTCAAAATCAGACCATAAAACCTATGTTCACTCACGGCAATTATATACATAAGCTTAACATGTACTAATATATCAAAGTTAAGGTTTTAAGTGATTTATACCTTGATTTAGCAAGGGTAAGGCCTTGTTTGGCCTCGGCACCTTAGGGAAAATTTCTCCATAGCTTGATTAACATGTTTTTATATAGGAAACAAGACATGATTAGTATCCAAGCATGAGCTAACCATGGGAAGTGTTTTAATGCATAATTTCAAGGTAAAAATTACCTTAGAATGCAAGGCACCTAGGGCTGTTTACGCCTCCACACTGAAGCAAAATAAAGGCTTTATAATACCATCTAAAGTAAGGAAGAAAACCGGTAATAAAAAGGATGAACAAGAGGTATTTTTCCATTACCCAAACTAGCCAAGATGTGGTCTTTGGCTTAGATCTAGCTCCTCCTTCAAGATGTGGGTTTCTCCACTGATTTTACATGTAGAGAAAAAGGTAATGAGCTAGGGAAACTAAGAAATGCAACCGGAAATGAAGAGGAAGAAAAGAATCATGCTTAAAGCATGTTTTTACCTTAAATGATCAAGCTTAGAAATTCCCTCCTTCTTCCCTTGTTACAGCCGATAATACCCCTTATTTTAACCTCCAAAACACACTACAAACATGGATGAAAATGGCTGATGTTTAGCTCAATGGAAAGAGGAAAGAAAAGTGAAGAGAATGGACATAAACTTGCTTTGGAAGCTTACCTTGATCAAGAGATGTTATTCTCTGAGTTTGGTGTCTTATTACGGCCAAGGAGGAGTATAAGGGAGGATGGAGAGCAGTACTTACGGCTGGGAAGGAGGTAAGTGAGTAAATAATTCTAATTTTGCCTTGTATGTCATTTTAGTCTTACTTTAGTGTATAGTAGTTGATGACTCATTAGAAGATATTTATGTTGGCTAAAATGGATGAGGATGACTTCCAAATGGGTGGCAATGGGTGGTTAGGTCAAGGGATGACATTTGACCATGGTTTAAGTTAAGTAATTAAATGTTATTTTGGTTACTATTCACCAAAAATCACCCATTTTGATTTTATTTCTAAACTTTTATTTAGACTTTATAATATAGTATATCATTTCACATTAATGTTATAAAGAATGTAATCTAGGTCCTAAATTGACAAAAAGTCAATATCTTGGAGCTCATACACAAAAACGTGCTTTAAGGTGTTTTAGTGCACATTTTGTGTCCCAAGGTGTTTCTGAGCTTGGTTTTATTTGAGAACGGTTTTATTACATTCCTTACATGATTATTGAACTTATGAATCCAATTTGGAATCAAATGGAGGTCATAAGACCTTTAAGGCTTCTTAGAGCACATTTTTGCCCTAAGTGGCTTTTAAGCATGTTAATGCTTGTTCTTTGTGTTGGAGTGTTGTCCAATAATTTTAGTACGTTAATTTATGTGTTATAATGCTTAGAAAAAATTTTAGGTACTAAGGAGTTCATTTGGGTATGTATTTACCCTAAATGGTCAAAGGGTGCATTATTTGCTTTATGTTTGACCATTGTTGTTTTAAATTGATTTTAAGACATGTTTAGGCATTAATTCATTTGATTAGATGTTTAATCAATGTTTTATTTGTTAGAGGTATTTCAATCTACCCCCCTTAAAAGACTTTATCCCGAAGTCGCTTTATTCAAATAGGTGTATTAATGACTACCCATATAACCCGTAATGTATATCTATGTGATATATCAATTACACACATCATATTGTGCTTATACAGCACATAGCCATCATTGTGGCATTAGTTCAAACATATGGATGTAGGCGATCCATCAGCACCATTATTTCCTATCAGTTCTACAAACCCTGACAACCTCCCCGAGGTGTCCACACCATACCATCATTCCACATTCCATATCTAATGATTCATTTTGTATCTAAGTGATACCATATGTAATCCATACACAAGGTAGTATAACTATATACATCATTAACATCATAAAAAGGTACCACACACATGGGTGTATACACATCATTCAAACCAGTATCTTATAGGATACATACATATAATTGCACATTACACACAAACAAACCAACAACGTATGCCCCGCATACCAAACAAAACACAACAAAACATCGTATACCCCGCATACCACCAATTCAATGTATGCCCAGCATACGAACAAACAAACAAACAAACATCGTATGCTCCACATACCACCAAATTATTGTATGCCCCGCATACAAAACAACAAAACTTAGTGCACACACATGCACAGTCAAGAGGCTCTACCCCCCTTAAAAATGGTTACGCCTCCGTACCTCACAAGTATACAATAGCCACTCAACAAGGAGCGCTGGATACTTGGCTCTCATAGAGTTCTCCAACTCCCGTGTGGCATCTTCCACCTTTGGAGTGGATTATCCTCATGTCAGAGAGACAGGTATGACTCTAGCGCTTCTGGGCTCCACAATACATAAAGGGTGAGGCACTGAACTATTTGTACTCTCTCCCGAATTCGTTCTAATGGGCCCACTCGCTCCGTACTGAGGTGCAGACCCATGAATATAGGCTCAGTTTGCCTCTTTTTATTGCCGTATATCCTGTCGTATGGATTATTGGCGTACATGCGCGTATCTTCTCTCACTGATTTTCAGCTTAAGGTGTAATATGACATTGGCTATTGTTAGTACTTAGTGCTCTTTGCACTTGTCTTTATAATACTGAGATGTACTAGCCTTTATACCCACGGAGATAATGATTGTCATCCGTGTCTCTCGGTGGTTTTGTTCCGGAGTAACACACTGTTGTAGTTCTTTGATACTTACTTCGTATTGATATATATTACATCCTCCCGTGTGTCGGGTTAGCATCCACGTTCGTATGGTTCTTTCTGCTTTTTGCCAGGGGAATCCATATGTTGTGCTCGTATTAGGGTTCCGTAGCTTCCTCTTCCATTTCACATTATTCCCTGCGAGTTTTACTCGTCTTAGTTCGCCCATGTATTCATTATTGATGGCTGTTCCTGTTGGTCGCTTCCACACGCACCATATCCCAGTCGATTCGACAGTTGTTAGTTCTCATAACGTTTATATGTTCTTGCTAAAAGCATCTGCTAGTATACTAGCTTTGTCTTTCATCCTTGCGTAGTCACACATTTATGTTCACATCATTTTGTAGATTCCTCTAGATTTCAAGAATTTGCTTGATCCTTATTAAGGTTCTACATATTATCCGTATAATGGGTTTTTTCTGTTTCTGTCATCAACGTTCTTGTCTTCAAAAGGTTTCCTTTGTCTTCACTGTGTACTCTCTAGTCCTCTCTGTTAAAGGTTCTTGGTTTCTCCAGCTCGTTGGTTTAACTGCGGCTCTTCTCATCCATCTTTGAGGTAATCTGCATCACTGTCCTTGGCACGGAGTTGACTACTTCTCGTGTTCCCTACACTACTTGTCTACATACATGGGGTACCGTACTGATACATTACTACTTACTCGACTAACTTATAAATAAGTCTGTCAGGCCCACAAGCTCCTATCGGAGTGCGGTCATCCCATGTCTTGTTTAGTAAACTGGTAGTGTCCGTCGCACGGCTATTGTGAAGTATTCTGTTGTCAATCTCCTTTTTGATGCATGTCCTTGTTGTAGTTTGATGTTAATTGGTTCGCATTGTCAGTCATCTTGTCGTAGGTGTTATTGTCCTAGTGGTATAGATGGTAAAAGTGGTTGGAGACAATATTTTTTCGCTCCCTGGACTCATGTCCTTAGTAATATATTTCTTCTCGCACTCCTTTCTAAAGGTAGTACTTGGTTGTCAATCAGTTAAACATTAAATATTGATTCGCCTTTACGGCTACAATCGGTTTAAGTAAAATTCATGCTGGTTTTAGCAATGTTGGGTTTCCTATCTCGATCTCATTGAGTACAACACGTATTCTTTTTCTCACTGTTTAGTTAATATCACATCTCACCTGTAGTTCATATTTGTTTTCCCTCATCCATTTAATTGGATGCATTGCAGATTGCATAATAGCTTGAGCAACTCGGCTCTTCACTTCCCCCAACCATCCTCATTGACGGTCGTGCATCTACAAAGGGTATTCTATTTCACACAAGGTTATGCTTGTCCATAAGGACTAAACATTCATCACTATTAGTGATTGATAAGTGGTGAAATAGTGCTTTCTCAAGGTCTTTATTCACCGTCATTTTACTCGGTGCATGGCTTATTTCACCACTCTATGGAGTGTTTTTGTGATTATTAGTGATCTTATACTTTTAACATATTCAAATAGGTAAATACTCATATGAGTACATTTTTTGAGAGCTTAATATGAGATTGCATCAATGTTCGAGCACCTCGGGAAGGATGCCAAGCCAATGGGAAGCATCGGGAGGATTTCGGCATAAAAGAAGGACATCCTGAAGCTGGCCGACCTTGGGACCGACCTTGTCAAGGTTGGTCCGACTCTGCCCAAGTCGCCCTGACACACTGGAATCGACCGACCTTGGGACCGACCTTGTCCATGGTCAGTCGAGCTTAAAAATCTGTCACGTGCTTCCTTCTAAGTGAGCCACGACCGACCTTGCAAGGTCGGTCGGACGGAATTTTTTCCCAGAATCTTCTTTTAAAACGCTACATTTTGGGGCTTCCTTCCCTATTTATCCAAGACACACAACTTCAACCTAAAAGAGGAGAGAGAGGCGAAAATAAGGGAGAAAAGAAGAGGAGAAAAGAAGAGAAGAAAAGAGGAAGAAGAAAGTGAAGATTTCTACCTCCATTGAAGCTTGGAAGCTCCTCTAATGGCTATTTCTCCCTTCTCCTTCCTCTTTCCTTTAGCTATGGTTGAGTAGTTCCATTTGTATCCTAGGATGAGGGTTTGAACCCATTTTGCTCATTGAATGCTAGAAACCTAACTCATTTATTACTCTTGTTTTATTCCCTTCAATATCAATTAATGCTCAAAATTGATCTCTTATTGCATTTATGGTGGTTTCATTCAATATTTGAGTTTGAGTTTGGAGCTAGACCAAAAGGGGGATAAACCCTAGCTTTTGCTTTCTTGAGTTGTGAAGTGAATGCTTAGGGCTATTGATTAAGAGTGCTTGCTTAATGCTACTCAATGACTTGAACCTCCTTTAATTAAGGGGTTTGATTATTTAGGTAAGAATTGGATTTCCCATGATTTGGGGATTCATGAGTTACACTTTAATAGGCATTGAGATGATGAGTTATGGTTTTAAAGTTCTTTGAGTGAATTAGGTGATTCCCACTATCCTAGGGTACTCTCCCCATCCATTCCCACAAATGTTTTACTGTTTTATTGCATTTCAATTGACAAACAACCAAGCTTGCCTCCGGCTAAACCCCCCCTTTTTACTGTTTATTCGCACTTAACTAATATACCGAAGCTTGGGATTCAGAAACCAATTTCCTTGTGGATACGACACTTGTTTTATTGCAACGAATTGGGTGCACTTGCCCATTTTATCTAGGTTTAATTACTATGTTTGTAATTTTCCCAACAAGTTTTTGGTGTCGTTGCCGGGGAAATTGATTATTCAATTTCCCTAGGTTCGGTACTTTAGTTTTTGTGCAGTTAGTACTTTTATCTATTTTATTTTATTTGTGGTATTTGTGTTTTTAGTTGTTGTCTATATTTTTATATTTCCTTCTACTTAAGAGCATTTGGTGTTGGTGCGGTTTAGGTACCTTCTGTTTTCTTGGTGTATGCCAAACACTCGAGCCAAAGGATCTCCACTTGTTAGTCTGAGACCCGAGCTCGAGCGTTCATTGTTGAGAGCCATCCGAACTGTGAAAAATTCAATCATGGCTGATCTAGAACAACCGGGGATAGAAGATAAGGGACCCACAACAAATGGCTCTCAAAGACTACAACCAGCCGGACACTGAAGGAGACCTTCGGCCATAGTCCTACCGGAGTTGACGCCTCAAGAGGCCGGGCAATGGGTATTCAAGACCCACTACATCACTGCTGTTCGGGACTTAGGAAATTCAGTGGACAAATCCGATGAAGCTCCCAACCACCTAAGTCAATTCCTCAACAACTCATTTGGTAAAGCTGGAACCGTTAATGAGAGGATACGCCTGCAGCTCTTCCCTCACTCACTGTCCGACACTGCATCAAGATGGTATAGGAGCTTACCGTCAAAATCAATCCATACTTGGGCACAAATGGCTCAAAAATTTCTTGCCAAGTATTACCCCACAATTAGAACGAGGCAATTAATTGGAGAGATTAATACCTTTTGCCAAGAGCCGGGAGAGACGTTATACGATGCATGAGATAGATTCAAGGACATGTTGATGAATTGTTGAAATACCCCAAACCTTTATATGTTTTTTAAATATTAAACTATGGTATTTTAAGGCTAAAAAGTGCCTTAGAAACATTAGTGAACAATTTAAACCATAGTAAAAACAATAAATACCATAAACATAGTTTGAGCAAAAACATGCTCTAAGCTTGGATTGAACTGGGTTAGGACCCAAAGAGCCTACCAAGACTTAATAATATGCAATTATGATTTAATAAGGCTAATTATGTCCTTAAGAAACATTGGTAGACAATTGAAACCAAAGAAAACATAAGAAAACACCATAAAGTCAATTTAAGCAAATACTTGCCCTAGACTTGGTGTAACCTTGTATAAGACCTAAAGGTCATTCCTAGACCTTATTAACATGATAATGAACATGTTAAATCAATTACTAAATGAAACACCCCTGAATATTTACACATAAAATCATAAACGCGAGGAGATTACCCGGTCGCGTTTCATAAGCCGGACATATAATAAATTTCGAACAATTAAATGTGGTATATACATGTAACATTATGTATTAATACAGTCACGTACTTATATATGTACGTTTATAAAAATACGTATACGAAACGTTACAACATTCCAACGTCGAATGTGATAAATAATAATGTCGCATAATCACATATAACTAAAACGCGACGAAATAGAAAGGGGGCGTATATAAACATACATGTACGTATAAATGACTAGCGCCGTATAAAATTAATAACGCACATATATATAGTCGCTTATATATATGTAAATAAACATGTATATAGCTTATACAAAAAAAAAGAGGCAAAAGGAAAAAAGACAAATGCGCTCCCGCTAAGGTTGAACCCCGTACCTCTGTATGTCTAGTAAACGCTTTAACCGGATGAGCTGTGCTCAAATTCAGTACCTACTACTCACGAATTACAACTAGTACTGAGGGGTGACATAGTATAATCTTGAAGTAAGCATAATAAACGACCAGTTACTACATGTTCCCTATATTATATCCACCGTCTACTTGCTATTCCACACCAACAGATCGGTAAGTCAACCCCACCATGCCCTTCTTGTATACACCATCGACATTGTTTCAGTAGTAACAAATAACTAATCGCCCATACCAGAACACAGCACAAGTGCGATGCCTCAACCCCTCTTCTCTGCTCAAGATCTCGAACAGCACCAAATACCAAACCAACCTTTCTCTTCTTTCTAGGTTGGCGCAAACTCCTTCAAATTCCTTGCCGATTTCGACTGACACGGTCACTCCTTCTCTCCCTCTCGCATGTGTGTCCCTTGTCCCGATCACCCACACGAATTCTCCATCAGCATGCACATGCTCCAGTGAGCTGTCGTGTCCAAAAATCTGTGGAACCTGAACGCACTACACCTCTAGGAATGTTACCCACTCAAACCTCTATACTCCCTTGGAACTTGCAGACCACAAACACCACCTGAGCTCTGTGAAAATAAATCTTGAATTCAGTAAGAGCTAGCCTGAGCGAAGCATGCACCTTAAAGTTTGTTCTGCTACAACCTTGCTCGTATGAGGATTGTGTTTGAGAGCTCCCACGCAGACGTATGAGCATCAGTAGCAACCAACCCAATTAAGAACTCACCCAGTTTCTTCCTGGCGTTAACGTCTCAGTATAACCAGCTCAGGACCTGTGTCTGTCCCACGCAATAACCACCTTAGCCGTGTAAGTCCTGGAGCAAAACAGCCCAGGTAAACTGCAGTGAACTCCTTCTTCCTCTGAATGATTTCTGTCAGTAAATGCCTGTTCAACCCACGCATTCTCACGGTTTTGTTATAAACAACTCATCAGGTGTCTGTTTCACGCTAGCACCCATCCCAGCTGTGCAAGCCCTGGGGAAAATCTTTGAAACAGATCTATAGAAAAAAAAATAGCAAGGTAAAAACAGTTACCACAGATTTCTCCTCATTCCTGCATCCTTTTCTGTTCTGTGATCTTGCTATATTATTCCCGATCCTCTCTTTGGCTGTCTTGAATTATTTCTGTGTCTGAAATCTTTACTTCTTGATCAGTAACTCAAGCCCTTCTAATTCCCTTCTGCAAGCCGACCTGGTGTGTTTCAGTTCTGGAAACCTGAAGCAAACCAATTTAAAAAAAAAACAGTAAGGTAAAGCTGAAACCAATTTCTTCTTCTCTTCTGGTTATCATAGCCTAACTCCTGGTAATCTTTCTTAGTTGTTGTCGGGTGATCAAGGAGCTGAGAGTCTCATCTGTGCCCAAGAAGCAACCCGGGGAAACATCCAAGTTAAAAAGGTGAGCTATCCCCTAAACTGATTCAATAATCAGAAACCAGACAAAACCGTAAGTTGTGGTCATTCGGATTCTGTAACATTCTGTTTTCAGCATACTTACTGCTCAGGAGAGTTATAGAGTGGGTGTGGGTTAATAACGAAATTAAAACACAACTAATACCCCTAGGCAGAAGTGAAAATCGTTAGGGCATCAGGACTGAAGTTAGAAGAGAAACAGAAACAGTTATCAACTTAGGAAGAAAAGATGAAAGTAAAACCACCTGGTGGGTGTTTCAGTTTTAACAGTTTGTCCAGTTTCTGTCTGGGACGTACCATTGATACTAACAAGGTTGTGCTGGGATTTAAGACCTTAGTAAGACACTTAATAGTGTAAGCAAACAAAGAGGGAGGGTTGGAAGGCAAATTTAAAGAACAGAAAGATAGAAGAAGATTTATCAGTTATGGTTTCAGTTGCAGTTCGTGGATGATTCAGTAGTATTACCACTGCAGTGGTGGGTCTGCTATGAGGTTAAACACCCTGATAAGACAAACAACTCACGGTAATATAGAAAAAAAAAAGAAGCAACAAAGTCACAGGTTTATCTTCCCTTCTGTTTCTCACGGTAAGGTACAACAGACAAAAAAATACCTCTCCCTTGTCTTCCATTCTCTGCACTATCGGTAATCTGCAACACAGAACTTGTGTTGTGCACATTCCTTCATTCTCGTCCTGAATCTGTATTACTGGAATTATAAATCAGTGAATCTGTCACATCTCACAAACTAGAAAGAAGAAAAAAAACCCAGTCGATAACTTAAATGAAACAGAAGGAAATGTAACAGTTAAGTTCCAGTTTCAGTTTTGCTTTTCAGTCTGGAAATTGACATGCTTCTCTATATTAACTGCCTGATGTACTCTAGCTGCTGTATTAGCTTAGTGACCAGGCTAGAAGCTTCCTAAAACGTGGAGCTAAGTGTAAACAACTGGGAGACTAGAAAAGGAAATGAAACAGTTAAGGTTTGCTTCTGTTAGTTCCAGTCTCTGGTGAAACCTTTTTCTCAGAGGCATTGCCCATATGTTCCTGGCGTATTTAAGGTTTAAACAGCTAGTAAACACTAACTAAGTAAGTATAAGGACAGAGTCGAGATAGAAGAAAAGAAACAACTAAAAAGGACTTGCTGCAGTCCACGAATTCAGTTATAGTTTTCGGTTCTGTAAAGAAGTTTCAGAGATGTTGTGTAAGTTCTGTAAATTCGTTTTGGGGGTTTAAAATGCATTAAGTTCTAACCAAACAGCTAAACCAATGGAGGAAAACAAAAATCTAGATTAATAAACCGTAAGGAAACAGAAAAGAAAAGAGTATACCAGTTCTAGTGTTTCAGTTTTCACTTCTGAAATCTTGTGTTTTTGTATACGTATGTTTCAGGGGCAATGTGAAGGCAGCAGTAGTGGTTAGACAACAAACCTAAAACCTAGCCAACACTTTCACTTAAGTAGTAACCAACCTGTATACACGTAAAAAAAAAAAATAATAATTTGAAAGTCAAGCTCAGGTTTGGGATTTCAGGTTCAGTTCTTATCAGGTTGTCTTCAGTTGTGGAATTTTTCTGTCTCTGTATAAGGATGATTCTGTAACAATTACTAAGTTGTTTGGGGCTTAAAATTTTGATAGAAAACTTGAATACGTAAGCTATCAATGTGGGAGAAACTGGAAATCAGATTGTAAACCAGAGGTGAGATACAAGAAGGTTACATCAGTTCTGTTTGTTTCAGTTTCTTTCTGAAACTTGAGCTCTCTGTTTAACTTTATTACAGAGGTTGTATAAGGGTTTTATTGAGTGGTAAATGAAACTAAAACTGAACTAATAGACCCAAGTAAGATATAAGCACCTTAGGGATGAATTAGAGGTCAGGTAACAACCTGACAGAAGAAGAAAAAAAAAAAAAGAATGCATCGAATTCTGGTTTTCAGGTTTTCATTAGTGGGTCACCTCTGTATGAATAAGTACAGATGCTAGATGAGTGTTTGTTTGGGTTATTTGTAAAGATTAAAATATCGCCAAGAGACTTAAATAAGAGGGGTAAATACCTTGGGGAAAATGGAGGTTAGTTTCTCAAATTAAAAGAAAGGTTAAAGAGAAGTTGACAGATTTTCCATGTTCCAGTTTTCTGCCTTCTGTATAAGGAACTTTCAAGGGGGTCAACACTGCTGTTTTAAGTTGAGATTTAGTTTAAAACTTTACTAATACACCCAGCTAGTGGGGTGAAAGCTTTGAGGGGATTCTGAAGACAAATTGATAAACTAAATCAAGGACAGAAGAGAAGATACACAGATTCTGATTTCAGATTCTTTTGTTAAGCTGGGTTGTTTCTGTATGAATTTGCACAGAATGGTTTGAGGGAGTTGTGGTGAATTTATAACGAAACTAAACACCTCTAATATACCTTAGAAGGTTTACATATTTGATGGAGAAGAACCAAACAGCAGTAGAGCTAACTAGATACAAGGGCCAAGGAGTAGTACTTAGATTGTTGTTCACATTTTATTTAGGACGCAGCTTCTGTATAACTGACTACATGGGGGCTTTAAGAGTGACATTGGATTGAAAATGAACCCAGAACCTTCCTAATGCATCTAGCTAAACATAGAGAACATCTTGGGAAGTTTAGACACCCTTGGATACGTTAAAAGTGTGATAATATAAGGTTACATATCAGAACTTTATTTCAGTTTTTTTTTTTGAAGCATCTAAGCTTCAATACAAGGGAGTTCTAGAAGTGGTTGAAGAGTGCTATCGTGTAAATCAGGAGCTTAAGACATAACTATTCAGCTAAGGGAAGAATACCACTTAGGCAAATAAAAGTCCATTTTAAATAAACTTGTTACATGTTAGTGCTTATGATACTCTAAAGCACTAGCTAGAGGAAATGACTTAGTTAACGTGTGAGTTGGCAAGGTGAATATCCTAGGAGTAAGTTGAGCCTAGGATTAATGCATGTGAAGTTCTAAGAGTCAATATAAACAAGTATGACAACATACCTAGGGAATAACATACGATATAAAGTGTCGTCACATAAAATAATAAACTGACACATTGTTTCAATTAACTCTAGGGCCATAGCGAACTCCGACCGGGAGCCGTGTGAGACGACTCGTACTTTCGAATAAGGTATGGACATGTGTGGTTCGTATGTTGCCGTGTTACACGGCTTGTGTGCGGTGTGCTCTGTGTGAAAAGACCTTAAGATTAAAGCATGAAACTGGATTGTTGTTTTATCTTGCCTATGTGATTGTTATATCATTGTTGGTTATGATTGCGCGCACACAGTAGTTTAGTCCCTTTCTCGTTTATGGAACTTGAGATGAACTACTACGAACTATGAAAACAAAGAAAAACTCTATAAGGGGAACTCCTCTCTAAA
>CM041779.1:283452848-283485827 GCA_023374045.1 Limonium bicolor
TTTACGAATGATCAAACATCAAAATTTCTATAGAGAAAATCCACTACTTTGAAAACACGCGTTTTCAAAATTGTTTTTCTAAAACTTGGTTTCTTTTGGCATGCACGAATAAAGAAATGAATGAATAAGGAACGACTCCTCACAGTTATATCATTCATCAAATTTGCTTTATGGGGAGAGAATTCACGGTATCTACAGGAGGCATCCCCTAAATAAACAACACCAACAAATGCAACCGAGCACAAAGCAAATCACATGCATTGCATTCATTACAAAAGTCCCATGTATTCTCGGTCAGTTCAAATTCGCCAAACACGTACAAGTCCTGTCCACCTCAGAAAAATTGCATAATCATGTGTTTCATTGTCACCATACCACATACCAGCTTTCATCCCAATATCTCGACCGCCAAAGCCCGATCTCAGAGGGATAGAAAAGAAAACCGGGAAGTTCAAACCTCTCCCAATCAGAATCACCATGCGCGCCTGTGACCAAAAGGGAAGGAGTGTCATATCGTAGGGCCACCATGCGGGACCTAAAAATTCAAAATCCAGGGGGCCAATCACCAACCCGACCTCATTTGAGAATTACTACCCCAACAGTGACCTCAACTGCTAGACCACCTTCAAGGCCAGCAGCGGATGAGCTTCATGAACCGTGAGCTGAATTCGACCCAAGCGAGACTAGTCATAACCTTACCACTCATGCATTGCATCCATTAAAAAAAAACAAGCAAAAAAATCGAACCAAAATTCGAATGAGTCATTTTCATTCTCATCATTTCATGCATCCTATACATAGTAATTCCATATTACCACATCATATTGCATTGTAGATAATTGCATTTGCATACTCCCATATTGAAACGATGTCTTCGGTGAAAAGCTTGATTGATTGTTTGAACATAGTGTTTGAATCACTAAACTCTTGACCCGTCAATGAACTCAAGGGTCCAATCAAAATCAGCACCATAAACCAAAGTGAGTAGTGTACAAAGAGCGGTATTTTCCTTCGAATTTCAAATGAGTGTTTTGGACAATCCATTGAGTGATGAGGGAAGGTAAAGAGTTCCAATTGAGGTAAAACCACGAGCGACATGTGCATTCCTTCAGCACATGGAGAGGCACAAATCATAGTGAGAGCAATGTCGATAAACATGATACGAACTGTGATTCATGCAAAGTTTTGAGAAGAGTAAGAAAACAATCATTGAATAATGAGAATGACGAGGCACTTAGGATCAAAATCCCCACAAAACCAAAAAGCTTTGACTGCCCTGTACATAATCCCTTAGTGAGCCCCGCTGAGCCTTTCACGATAAACCTTTTCTCTGTGAACTCCACAACATGCCACCTGACATATACATACTTACCCGTGCAATAGAGGAGCTCGAAGGAGCCGGAGCCATGGCTTCTCCCCACCATCTTTCACAAAAAGAACACTGAAAATGTTCAAAGAAATCAGTGAGTCAATGCAACTCCAAAGCTGAAAGCCAAAATACAAAGCAGAGAATGCTTGAGAAAGTTGATGAGCCAAATGCAATCTCAAAAACACAAAAATGAGAAGAAAGTTCAAATCGTACTCCAGAAGAGGCAAGAAGGAGAAATCCAAACCAAAAGGACCAATGATGTCCCGAAGAAACCGATAAGGGGTTATCAAAACCCGTCTAATCATTCCACCCATGGCAAAGGCGAAACATGTCCTTTATTGTACAAAAGCTCCATAATTCCTAAACAAATCCTCTAGTCCCATGTGACATACATCATACCCCTCAGCCCCATTATAACCCAACAAAAGACCTCTGACTCATAAGTCGATGAGTGTCAACTGAAAATATCGGATCTGAAACATGAATCATAAGCTTCGAGCTTGTTATCAACATGTCCCACCTCATAACATAGGGACTATGAGCGAATGAGTGCGATCTTACTGCATAAGGTCTTCCGAGTGCGAGCGAATCTTTGATTCAAGCACCAAATCATAAACAGCCTACCCCACTGCAGGTGAGGAATTTGTAAGGGTCGGAAAGTCCATAACCTCGAAAAGAAATTCTCAGGAAAATACTGCTCTGAGCATCAAGAGTATCATCACGACATTAGCACACATGGCCATACTCACGAGAGATTGACCCGCATCCCTCCATGAGAGGAAAGTGATTCACACATTCCAATTCAACAATCACTCAAGATCGAACCGAAGATGTTTTATATTCGTAAACCTCGTATTAATAGAGATAGGGCCATACCTTTTCTCCAAAAATTGCATATGCATTTTGCATCGTATCCAGCATTTAATACCTGCATGCATCATAACCAGTACATCATCAGCATCTGACCGGTAAGAACTTTGCCTAGTCTCGCTGAAAGTAACTTCAGTTGCAGTTATTGATGCGTAAATTTTGATAAAAAGAAATCAGAAACTGCGGCAATCCAGAGCCATACAAAGATCTTCCTGGAGTTATCCCATGTCATACTCGAGTCTCAACGACACCACTCCCAAAGCCAAGCTAGAGCCATGCGGGAGACATCCCCACAGTTTGAAACTATCCCTAGAGCTACACGGAGCCATTCTCATACTTTGAAACCATCCTTGGAACTACACAGGGGGCATCCTAATAGTCCGAGAACAATACGGGAGCCACCTCAAATCCACATCAGATCTATCTCATTACCAAGGTCTTGCCTACAGAATTTCGAACTACGTATGGTCTGATCTCAATATGGAATTGAGTACGTAGGCAGCCCGCCCAGGGTGCGACCACCTCAAAGACGAAATCTCCCTTTCCCCCTCGTTCCAGCTAATGCATCGTCATGCTTAACCGACACAAAGTCATCCCGGAGCCATCCCTGAAGATCCTGGAACCATGATGGGGACTACCCTAAAGCCATAAAACCGTGTTTAGCCATTCACCTACCCTTGTAAAACCATTCACCCACTACAAATTCCACAACAAACCCTTCAAATCACAGTCATTCCATTTCCGGAGCCATCAAAAACCTCATCAAACCATGATAAATCCATTGTTGGAGTCCCCACACCACCCAGAAAATCCCGAAGCAAAGCAAAATCCACCAGCCATCCCTAACAACTCTAACCAGATCGAAACCCACCAGCCATCCCGAAAATCTCAACCCAAATCGAAACCCACCAACCATCCTAGAGTCGTTGCTCACAAGGGAGCCGTATATCAAACCGGAGCCATCTCAGAGCCATACCGGAGCCACCCGACCACAATGGAGCCATCCGGTCATACCGGAGCCCTCGGATCATTTCGAATCCCTACCCATCAACCATCCCAGAGTCGTTGCTCACAAGGGAGCCGCATATCAAACCGGAGCCATCTCAGAGCCATTCCGGAGCCACCCGACCACAATGGAGCCATCCGGTCATACCGGAGCCCGCATATCATATCGAAGCCAAACCCATCAACCATCCCAGAGTCGTTGCTCACAAGGGAGTTGCGTATCAAACCGGAGCCATCTCAAACTCTGGAGCCAAAAGTCATACCAAATCCCGAAACCATAGAGCACATCGGGCCAAAACCACCAAAAACAAAACCAAAACAAAAGTCCCACACTGACAAAGTCAAGGGCCACATCAACAAAAAACATCGGACTATCATATCCCTCACAGAAGCAACCAAAAAAGTCCAATCCCAAATCAATCCACAAACAAAGTCATCCCAAATCAACCACTCAAAACAACGAGTTTCGTACAACTCGGTCAAAGTATTATAGGCCCGTCATAAGTCCTATAGCTAGATGTCAAGAGGTCTAGTTGAGGCCCGTCATAAGTCCTCGTACTCTCAATTGCATTCTAGGCTCATCATAAGTCCTAGAGCTAGACATCAAGAGGTCTAGTTGAGGCCCGTCATTAGTCCTCATGCATAACCAATATACCGATTGTATTCTAGGCCCGTCATTAGTCCTAGAGCTAGACACCGAGATCTAGTTGAGGCCCGTCATTAGTCCTCATACATTTCGAAGATGCATTCTAGGCCCGTCATAAGTCCTAGAGCTAGACACCGAGATCTAGTTGAGGCCCGTCATTAGTCCTCATGCATAACCCATTACCGATTGTATTCTAGGCCCGTCATTAGTCCTAGAGCTAGACACCGAGATCTAGTTGAGGCCCGTCATTAGTCCTCATACATTTCGAAGATGCATTCTAGGCCCGTCATAAGTCCTAGAGCTAGACACCGAGATCTAGTTGAGGCCCGTCATTAGTCCTCATGCATAACCCATATACCGATTGTATTCTAGGCCCGTCATTAGTCCTAGAGCTAGACACCGAGATCTAGTTGAGGCCCGTCATTAGTCCTCATACATTTCGAAGATGCATTCTAGGCCCGTCATAAGTCCTAGAACTAGACACCGAGATCTAGTTGAGGCCCGTCATTAGTCCTCATGCATAACCCATATACCGATTGTATTCTAGGCCCGTTATTAGTCCTAGAGCTAGACACCGAGATCTAGTTGAGGCCCGTCATTAGTCCTCATACATTTCGAAGATGCATTCTAGGCCCGTCATAAGTCCTAGAGCTAGACACCGAGATCTAGTTGAGGCCCGTCATTAGTCCTCATGCATAGGTTGTTTGATCGTATTCTAGGCCCGTCATAAGCCCTAGAGCTAGACACCGAGATCTAGTTGAGGCCCGTCATTAGTCCTTATACCATCAATCACCGCAATTTGGGGCCCGTCATAAGTCCCCGTGCACCCGCATTCATAAGAACAGATCATAAACCGTAGTGAGAATTTTTGGCGTCCCGTCAACCTTGATCCAATTCTGCAAGGGCTTGCAGAATTGAATCAAGGGGAGCCATCTGTAGACACCAAAAATTCTCACCCCATAAAGCAAATTCCAAGATAATAATTCAAATAAGAGGGGTCGTTGCCTTTCTTTTTTTCAAAATGTATTTACGTGCATGTCAAAATGAAACCATCGTTCTGCGACAAAATTTTAAATCAATTTTCAAGCATTTTAGAAAAACCCAATTTTCCAGAAATTTTCAAACAATTATTTGTTTTAGACTTACCCTTTTATTTATTTATCTATTTGGTTATTTTCATTTTATTTCCTTAGTCGTGGGCATTTCATTTACTTTATTTTACTTATATTATTTTATCTTTTTTTTTATGTTGTTATTTTTGTAAGTAAAACATTTTATTTTTATTGACTACCCTTTTGGTCTTACCCTGCATATATGCTTCTGATGATTTTACTCATGTCGAGTTATAGCTTTTATTTTCTCTCCCTCAATTTTGTATGAAGTTCTTTTGTGGTGGTCCTTTTCCTTTCTCATTTTTCAGTGAACCAAGCTTGGGCTTAGCCTAGTATTCAGTCAAACTCAACAGCCCAAACCTATGCCCATTTTCTTCTTTTTAACCCACATCCAAATAAAGCCCATGACCACTTCATAAGACCTATAAAACGGCATTCAAAAACCCTACTGTAGGGACATTGGAAGAAGGGAGCCGACACATTATTCATCGAGGTTTTTCTCTTAGCTCTTCTCTGTTCAATCGAGACCGGTCGCCTCCTTCTCCTATCCTCGGCTCTCGATCTTTTCTCTTCTTCATCTCCAAAAACCAGAACGACGAACATACAGGGAACATACATGTTCATTTTCCTTCCCTTTCTCGACCCAGAACAAGCCATTTTCCTTCCCTTTAACACTCATCTTCTCAAAATTCTGAAAGCCAAGAACATCCATACTTAGCCATCTCTTCCTATTTTGCAACAAAACCGGGGAACAAGAACCTACGTGCTCTAATTCCTTATCCACTTTTGCACCGGTAATTTTACAACCCAGCAAGCGAACAAGTAGAATAACCGACGGTTTTCCTTGGATTCGGACCTCATTCCCCCTGCGGACTTCAATCGGAAATTTTCACTGCCATGCCCTCTGTTACTCCCGATCGAACTTTTCTCCGTCAATCCCTCATTCCTCTTTGTCTTCTTCGATCAAACTGCTATATCCCGGTCTTTTTTTTTCAAAAACCTTGACTAGGTGCGACCGTGCAGACCATGTCTTCTTCTGAGAGAAAGCGATGCCGCCAATGTAAGTCGATGAGGGTCGTCGACCTTGCGATTTCGTCATCGACAACGCCATGGCTCTATTCGTGGCCGTCGAACACCTCACCTCATCCCTGCGACTGATACTCTCGATTCTGGTAACCAATGGTTGCCGACAGCCACCAATTACCTATTCTTCACGAGGACACGGTTGTGAATTTCCCTTTCGTTAAACTCTATGAGTTTCTTTTTTTATGGTTGAATTGCTTTGGCCTGTTCGATTATCTGTTCTGCTGGCTACCTTGAGTTTATCTGGACTTAATTCTTGGAGAACATTGCTGCTGATAAATTGAATTTGAGAAGCCTAACCTTTGATGGGTTTTTGTGCTTCGAGTTTGAGTGATGGATTGAGTTTATCTGGGTTCGCCTTATCTACTGAATACTTTGAAATATGCGGCTCTTTGGCCCATTCGTTCATAATCTGTCAAACCATGTTACTTTGCCTCATGTTGGATTGTTAACTATCGCTGAACAAAGCTGGACATGTTTGTCTAACCTCCAGTCTGGTTTTGATTCTTCGTCTTCATGGGTTTCAGGGACCTCTGGCTACAGGATTCGTAATCTTGAGCCGGGAGTTTGCTTCGGATTATGTTTGTCTCCATCTTTCCAGGGCATCTACCTTAACCGAATTTAATCTGGTTTCTAACTTAATCGTCGTTCGATCTATGGAAACTTTGCAACTGCTGTTGACTGGTCTAATTTCACTTGAAGGGATTAAACAGTGGAGTTTGAATCCATTTGAGTCTGAACTGAGTTTGTCTAAATCAATTAAAAAAGAGGAACTCAAATCCTTTTCGGCCTTTGGGATTTAGAGCACCTCATGAGATTAATACACTGGAGCCGTTGTTTGATCTTCGGCATGCTTAACCTGTTGTCATGGTGAATCTGCCTGGCCTGTTAGAATAATTCATGCTCTGGCTTGCTTTGCATTTAGGCCGGAACTTTCTGGACTGCATTAAGTTGTGCCCATATTAATTTTATTTGGATTTTGCCGGAATGCGTGGTACAAAATTGGTGGACCATATGCTTGGTGATGTTTGACCGACGTACCCGGTCCGTGCTTCGGGTCTGGATATTTGGACTAAAATGTTAAACCTTGGGTTCCCACCCTTTTCCGGTCTTTTGAGTGATTGGGGCTTCTCGGTATGCTGGGATGATTAGATCTGAATTCAGTATTTGGGACCCTCGTTGATAACTTCGATAGAGCTTGTAACGATTCAATTTGCTCTCTGTTATGGTTCAGAAGTATGACCTCGGTGGTTTAATATTTGATTTTGCCCGTGGCACTATGTGCATAAGTTGATTTATTCCTTACATCTTTGACTTTGTGTATTGACCGAGGCACCCCTACCATTGGTTGGACATGGCTGGATTTGCTTGGCTTGAGTGGCGGTTGCAGCTTTGTCTGGATCAATGCGAATGGACTATACCCATGCGTTTGGGCCTACCTTCCATGGGTTTGGAAATTCTATCTTGTAACTTTTACTATAATTCAACGTCCTTTGATAATTAATTGCTCCTTGCACTCAGATTTGGTTTGAAAATTTGTTTGAAACTAGCATTACATGACCCTTGCGCTTAGATAAGAACTTGGTTTGAGTGATAGTTGCCCGAGTGCTATAATTGTTTAGATGATTCATTCATCGGTTGGATGTCCTTATTAATTCCATCATTTTAGAGGGAAATGATATAAACCCCTTTTAGGTATGATCCCACATGACTCACAACCCATCTTTTTGATACTACACTTGGTTTGAGTCATAATCTAAGATGTTGAATTAATCCGAGTAGCAGCCCCAATGCCTGATTTATCTTACAATTTTAGCATTTTGTAGGCAGTTTGAAACTCTTTCCTATGTTCTCGGTTGGGGTGTGGGAGATGATTAAATTGCCCCCTTTCCTCCCATTGAGAGGGGCCGTATGATCCCATTGCACACATCCCAACCCTCTCCCGTTCTTTGACTAATGCATTTTGCCTCTCTTGGTTGTGTTTTGACATGTACATAACGCTCGTGGAACGGGAAACTACTCTAAGACTAAGGAACGGGATCGTGGCTTGGACTACCGGGGTCTCTCCTTCAAACTATGTAACGGTTGGTGTACTTCTTGCTGATCCCCTTCAGCTCGAGTGAGGCGGCGTCGATGCGACCCCCCATAGCAGCTCTTTTAATTCAGCATTTCAATTCAACACTTTAATTTTGTTATCATGAGTTGTAATTTTCCAATTGGTTGTGTTGCCTAGCATAGTCTTGGATTTCATAATTCTCTGTATTTGTCGGCTTGATCGTTTTTACTCTGTCTATCTTTCGTACATATTTTTGAATGCTTGTTTATACATTTTTGGTTCTATTATACATTGGGCGTTTTATTTGTTAGTTTCATCTTATAAATTGCTAGATTGGTTTAGTACATGTAGCCATAGCATAGCCTTCAGGTCTACCCACTTAATTACTGGACAAATCAAGTCCGGTTTAGAAAAGCCCTAGGACCATTCATAGATGTTGCCCACATTAAGGTCGTAGTACCCGAGGGTCGTAGTACCTGTTTGTGGGAAACATCTCTCCTAAAAAAAAACTTTCCAAACAATCCTTAAATGTCACAATAAAACTCACAATCAATGATTGTTTCAACCAATAAAAATCCATTTCAAAACCAAAATTCATTTCCAAATTCAGCCCAAAAATTCAATTTCAAATCACTCTCTCATCAAACACACTACAAAATCAATCTCTCGTACTCATCAAACACTCTTTCAAAAGCAATCCTTCTCACACTCATTCTTCATACACAATTCAAAATTCATTCCAATTCATGGGCAATCCCAACTTCAAATCATCCAGCTGAGCCCAATTCGAAGCCCAAATCTGGCCCATTTTTCAAAACCAAATTCGGCCATTCTTCAAGGCCCAATCCGACTCATTTTTTAAAGCTCAATTCAATCCAATTCATTTCAATTCAAACCTGATTCAATTCAATTCGAACCCGATGCAATTCAATTCAATTTTTTAATTCAATTAGATTCAATCTCAATTTCAATCCAATTCATTTCAAAATTCTTTTCATTCCCAATTCAGTCCAACTTCATTTCAATCCCAAACAATTCCAAACATCATAAATCTCAAACTCCTTGGGACTCCAAACTCCTTAGCACTTAAGCATCTCGAACCTCCGAACGTCTCAACAGCTCAACAGACTCGAACGTCTTAGCAGCTCAACAGACTCGAACGTCTCAACAGCTCAACAGACTCGAACGTCTCAGCAGCTCAACAGACTCGAAGGTCTCAACAGCTCAACGGATTTAAAAGTCTCAACAGTTCAATAGACTCATCAAATTCAAACACCTTGAAAACTCTCAGCTCCTCAAAAAGCTGAACCTCTTGAAATTTGTTAACCCTTTCGAGCCTCAAACGTCTCACAGACCAAAGCATCTCATAGACATCATCTTTTTAAGATTTCAAATATCTCACAGAGTCGAGCACCTCAAACTCCAAAACAAACTCGACAATCCATCACGCCCCCACAAAATGATCACAACCTCTTTGACCCCTCAAAGACCCAAAAGGTCAAAACCCCAATTCCTTCAAAACCCCAAAACTCCAAAAAAACATGAACTACGTAAGGTCTGATCTCAATACGGAATTGAGTACGTAGGCAACCCACATAGGGCGCGACCCCACATCAATCAAAATGCCATTTTCACTCAGCCATCTCACCCCCAAACAACCCCGTATTGTCCCACAGACCCGAGCATCTCACCGACTTTGTCATCCTAATGATTCGAGCGTCTCACAGACCCGAGCTCTCACAGACTCGAGCGTCTCACAGACCGGAGCGTCTCACAGACTTCGACATCTCAAGGTTTCAAACGTCTCACAGACTCGAGTGTCTCACAGACTTATCCCTCAAACCCCAAACTCCTCTAAATCTCAAACACCTCATAAAACCCAAAAATCCCAAAAAAACGCGAACTACGTAAGGTCTGATCTCAACAGGGAGTTGAGTACGTAGGCAGCCCATCTAGGGTGCGACCCCACTCCAAACAAAAAACCATTTTCCCCCTCTAAGGTGGCCTTCATACCTCTCGAAACCCTCAAACCTTCTTCGGCCCCACAAACTTCAAACTATTAGACTCTAAGTCTTGTTCATTCACTCAACCTCAAACTTTTCTCAAATCTTCATTCTATACTCATCCGAATTCATCAATCCTTTCATTTGGCTCTAGCTTGGCAGAAAAGCTCGCCTCATCCACTCGTTTTCTCTCCTCCTGTCCTAATCCTATCCTTGGCTTTTAAATGAATCTCTCCAAAAAGGTTTTGAAAGAAGGCAATCCCGACAATTGGAGACCGAGGTTTCCTCGGGCACCAATCCGAAGTCGTGGTCGTTGCCATTTCTAAGGGGTGTAACCCAGTGCGAACCCACACAGAATCTCTAGTATGATCAGATAAGTCCTATCCATAGGCAACAAATCATCAGAGTTAATTAACGGTTCTTAGAACCCTTCTCTTCCCTTCCTTGTTCCTTAGGTCAAACTAGGTGGCGACTCTAGTCAATTTCCGCCCTTAGGGCATAAATCGCGTGGAGCCCATCGAGAGTAGGTGTAGTGCACACTTGCACTCCCCTTTAGGCTTTCTGGGAAAGACGGACGATTTAGTAGGTATTTGAGGGCTGCCATGAATAACGGGTCTTCACCCTCTACAGAATGACATTTTTCTAGGATCTAGGCTTTTAGTCAGACCTTTAGATAGACCCCCCTTATACCGAAAAATCACCCTCCACAACCCTGAATTACACATAGGCACTGATTAGTACCAGATTGCTAAAAGGGTCTCCTATGAACGGAAGCGTGATGTCATGACTTGCCATGGAGCCCAGTAATACCTCCAACCCTATGATGGTACACTAGGAGTGGGAACGTGTGTAAGCAGCTTGCAAAGATCATAGCTTGCAGCAATAAGGCTTAAAGGCCACAAATCAAATACATTGTGTAAACTAAAATGTTTGCAGAACCACACCATTTGATAATAAGACTTGCAAGAGATATTGTCTCATATGACAAGAAATCAACAACTGGACCACCAATTCAAACCCAACCTCCTGAGTGGCTTGGAGTAATGGTCAACTCAGTGTCACTGTCACTAGAGCATCAGTCTAGTATACAGTTGACAAGCTTTTAATTACCTTCATACCGTCTGTAGTAATGGTAGCACAGAGGCACATGAATGGTAATAATGCCAACAATGGCCTAGTCCACGCTTGGACACTACGAGAAACTTGAGGAAAGATACCTCTCATTAACAGAAGACCACCAATGTGGTGAAGATGTGAACCCTAAGAAAAGGCTTCCATCCACTATAACAACAAAACTTGTGCATAGATATCGCCAAGGGACAACGAATAAGGAAATGAGATTTCCAAACCACTACGCCTACAAGAGGCTGTGGACTGTAGAAGCACATCGCTTAAGAGCATTGAAGCTCGAATGAGTAAGTATACTCCTTATGTACCCAAACATGTGGTGAACCATTGTAAAAATACTAACATGGTAAACCTCGTCATGAGACCTACGAGTGGAGACAACCCCTCAACAAGAACCTTCACTTGTTAGTGATAGAATACCCTCCAATTGGAGAACGGGACCAGAAAACCATTAAAGTTCTTGGGATGTCTCGGTAATGTACATGCAAAAGTAAAACTGCATAGCTAGAGCCTATAACCAATGCTCAGCACTATGGAGATAGTAATTTGCAAAACAATCAATGTGAATACACATTGCACACCAGGAATTACCGACGCTTAAGAGAGCTTGTAACCCGATAAACCACTTCATCCCTGGTCAACCAGGTTATTTGGCAAACTATATCATGAATGAGGAAGTAATGTGAGGTAAGCTAACCTACACATGAAACCTAAACTAAAATAAAACATCCCCACAAGGGGAAGATAATGGTATTGCGGTATGCTACGACGACCGTCATATACGTGAATTAGGAACCTCCTAGTGTATTCACACCATAAGGAAATGGTGCCAATGACAATGAAAATGAGTAAAGACAAACTACCACAGTAACGAAATCGGTAGAACGATGTTGTATAATGAGTGAGACTACGGTGCGCAATAAGTGACCGCTATGAGGAAGTAGTTAAGCAAGGACACGAAGTATAATTACGAGAAGACATACAGAAATATTCACTCCTATGTGATCACATAAGTGATTTACTGTCAAGCGTTTACGCCTCTGCACTCTATATGACTGGGTGTTTTGGTATTGCACTAGCGCAACTAATGATCTAATGCGATAGCTAGGAATATGGGAAATGTAAACCGTAGTAAACCCTTCTTTTCACCAACAAACATGGTATAAGCCAGTTAAGCTAGCGTAGCAACAAACCGTGCGGCCTGAGGCCAAGGAAGCACGAAGAGTGTGAAACATACTAACAATCACAAATATGAATTCCAATGGAATAAAAAGGTGAAAGGAGACATAAGAAAGTCACTAGGACCGACGCATATCAATGCAAGGTCATACAAGTAAAGAACACTTGTACTAAACCAGAATAACTGGTGTAATCCGGAAGCTATTAACAACAGAGGAAACACTACAACTAAGTAGTGACTTAACCTTGCCCGACAACAAGTCGGAGGAACTTAATGAATAATCGTGGAGGCACGAATAGTAAGCGTAATATATTACTAGAGAGCTGGTTACAATCTAAAACTCATTGAGTTCAAACAGCGGTAAAAGAATACCACACTGTTAGTAAACCTTACTTCCACAATAGAGTGATAAAAAGGTGATGTATAGCACATTGAGGATAACATGAAGGGTGAGTAACCCAAGTTATCAGGGTCGCGCAGCAGAAGCTAGTGGGCCCTAGCTAGGAAATGTAATACACCTAGTAAGTATGAAAGAATGGCTATTAATGCCTTGAAGCCTAATAGGCTAGAACCGAACTAATTATGAGTTAAATAAACTCATATAGGAATCCTCGGTGCAAAGACTAAACCATTGGTATGGTTAAGACCCTTTGACCAGAGCATATTGTATAGTATATCGTAGTGAAGCTGAACGCTTCAGATTGCCCAAATTGAGTAAACCAATGTTCAATAATAACATATGGTAGATTACATGAGCGTAATCCCTTTTAAGGGGGGTAGAACGAAAACCGCTTAATGTAAGTTTCACGAATAAAACACAGAAACTATAATGTGCATATCACAAATGAGAATCGAATTGATGATTAGTACTTATGTCAGATAAACATATGTACTCATTCATATTGTAATGGTGGTAATTAGGCACAAGAGATGCGAATACCATGGAATGAATATAACCATCTTGTAACTCCAATGTGAGAGTATTTGTAAGGATGAGTAGAGAAACTCTTTGGGAAATGATAATTCCTATTGTGTATGTCTATTTGAACTTAGACTTGGCATTACGATGCATGAGTCGGTATAAAACCGATGTAGAACCTAGAGGGAATTGAGCTCCCGAGGTGATTGTTTTGAGACAATTGAGAAGGAGTAGTGGACGGAGCTCCACAAGTATCGTATCCTTAAAGAAGTAGTACGGATTGACTATGAGTAGTAGAGGAATGTAGCCCACGAGCGGTGTATTCGTAAGTATGTTATTGGAAGTAAATTGAGGACAGCTGAATTTCATAAGTATTGTATTCCCTAGTCAGAATAATAGAGATAATAGAGGGTAACGGAAGAAAGTAGAGAAGATTGATGAAATGAGCATTTAGGCATCGAATTCCGAAGAAAGTATTTGGGAAGTAGATTGAGAATGATTGATGGACTGAATTCCATCCTTTGGAGTTGCATGAATTCGTAATCACGACTAGAAAGAGTAAAAAGATAGAAAATGAAAACAATTAAATTAGTTGTTTGGTTGAATCTGATGTGGGAAGTCGAACTTGATCCTGATCAGATCAAGGGAAACCAAACACAAATTGGGGTGGAAAGATAGTTCAACGCTGGTGCTGATCACATCAGGGTCGAACGATTCTTGAAGCTCCCCTCAAGTGGTCACAAGAATCACGCATAGGGTAGAAGCAATAAATACAAACTGGAATTTGGAGTTGTATGCTTTGGAAAATTTCTAAGTAGTAGTGGCGAAAGAAATTTTCTTAGCCTGAAGATGAAGGATTTGCTAGAAGCGTATGCTTGAGAAGGTAGTAGAGCATCGTATTGTATTATTCCAAGGGCAGTGGGACATAGAAGAGTCCTGTGTCTAGATGACCTGAGTGCCTGCGGGATTGTAATGTGTATTGCATTGCTTTGGGGATAGCTTTGCACTGCATGTACGTTTAAATTTTGTAATGAGGAACTGATGGATGGTAGAAACGTGGATTTGAGTAATTATTGTACATTGGTAAGGCATGGAAAGGAGGAATCTTGAGTAATGGATTGAGGAGTTGTAAGGAGGAAGAATGTACGATGTCTGGCATAGACAAGTATGAATGAGCAAGCATTGTAACCCTATAACCTTGAGCAACTTTGAGGACAAAGTTCTTAAGGGGGGTAGATTGAAATACCCCGAACTTAAATATAGGGATTAAGATAATTCTAATCCTTATTTAAGAGACTAATAATGCTTAAGTAATATTAGCAAGGAAAAATAAATCCAAAAGAAATAAAGAAACGCTTAAAAAGCGAAAAGTGCTAAATAAGCGTTAAATAACCATAAGAGGTGCGAGACCTCGGTTAGAGTATTATATGGATTCTTAAGGCTTAATGATGCCTAAATAATATGAGGGAACAAATCCCGAAGGAAACAGACCTTTAAAATGGGTTAAAAGCATAAAAGAACCTTAAAGCACGTTTTTCGAGGAAACCGGGAAAACATGACTTTAAGCGGGTCAAATAGACTCGTAACAATTTTGGTCAACCAAATAGTCATTAATAAACATCAATAAAGGTTGGGAACCAATAGAATTAATTAAACGAGAAAATTCTGGAAAACGGGTACCGGTTAGTAAAAACTGTAACAACCGGGAAGTTGTGGGGTGAGAATGCAAATAAAGAAACTTAGTGTGTCCACTTTTGTAAATAAAAGTTAAAAATCTGTAGGATGGGTGTGTGTGGGCCGATTAAATTAGCCCCTCTCCATCTCTTTATTGTTCCTAATTCACTAAAGGACAAAAGAAATAAGTAAAGAAAAGCAAATTTGACACTCTCTCTCCTCACAACCCATCCCCCCTTTGCTCTCTCTCACGTAGCCCCCTCTCTCTCTTTTCTCTTCTCCTTCCTTGAGCACCTCCATGGCGATTTGAAGAGGTGAGTGCAGCCCTCCACTTCTCTCCTCTTTTTGAGCACTCAAATCTCCTCCAAACTCAACAAAAAGTATACCATTGTAATCCCCTTGTAAAGGAGAACACTTTCCTCCTTTCAAAAATCCAAAAACTCCATTTTCGTTTTTGTGGGTGTTCCCCATTTGAAGATTCAAGTCCACCATTAGAAGCACCTTCACCTCCTTATCATCTTGAGGTAAAAAGAAATTCGAAAATCCATCATTTCTTGCCCTTGTTTGCATTATAAGAATTTCCATATTTTGAACTCTTGGTTCTTCTTGCTCCAGCCGGTTTTGGCTTCTATTTTGGGCTAGGAATCTTGTTATCTTGCTAGTCAAGAACTTCATCCATCCATTGGAAGGTAATACTCATTTCTAAACCCTAAAACATTTAGATTCCAGGGTTAGTATAAAATGTATACTAAGTAGTTGTGTGTATTGGCATGGGGTGCTGTAGCATTGCCCATTCCTTGAGCAAAAAAAAAAACCAAGAACAAGGAGAAAGAAAGAGGAAAAGAAGAAGAGGAAATGGAAGAAAGAAAAGCTAACAAGACAAGGTAAATACCCTTACCTTGAGTTAGTTTTGTATATTGCATTGTAACAGTTTTTGAGTATCAAAAACAAGTAATGTGTATGATAATGAGTAATGAGTATGTTGGAGTATAATTAGAAAGAGAATGTAACAGTTTTGAAGTTTTTAAATGGGTTTTAAAAGCTTGGGAAAACATGGGGTATTGAATGTGTATGTGCAGGAATTTTATTGTTGTTGTAGTAGTGTTGGAGTGTGAGTATAAAATGTTGTATAAACAGGTTGAGGAAATGACCAATTGTGAGCTGAAATAATGTGTGGTGGATGCTAAAAATATAGGGGAGACTATGTCCAAATTTGTCTAGAAATTAAGGACTTAGTGTGTGTAAGGAGAGGTAATGATCTAGACAACAACTAGGTGTATTTGGAGAGGTTAAAGAGAATGTTCAATCACTTGAAAACAGATTTGAAAAGGGTTTAGGTAATGTGAAGATATAGGATGTGAGGTAATGTATTTTGAATGCTAGGAGTAGCATTGGTTGAGGAAGTATTAGAGGATAGAAGTTAGTTTGAAAATCTGTAGCATTTGAGGAAAGAGCAAAATCTGTAGCATTGGTGAAATGGAAACTAGTATAAGTGTTGAGAAGAAGTGAGGAAAAATGTGTAAGTGAATGTAAGGATTGAGTAGTAATTTGGTGGATGAACCAAGGTGATTTAGAGAGCTTAATTAGTGCTAAATCATGTGGGGAAGTATTGGTAAAGATTGGGGAAACAATGGGTAAAGAAACCAACTGAAAACAGATTTTAAAACTGAAGTACTGGGCCGGACCGGACTTGCGACCGGACTTGCAAGTTCGGTCGAGCCCAGAATTACAAAGACGGGAAACCTTCTGGAATGGACCGAACTTGCGACCGGACTTGCAAGTTCGGTCGGACCAGAAAATTCTCCCGTCAGAAACCTTCTGGAATGGACCGAACTTGCGACCGGACTTGCAAGTTCGGTCGGCCAGAAAAATTCCCGTAATGCAAGCTACTGGAATGGACCGACCTTGCGACCGGACTTGCAAGGTCGGTCGGGCTAAAATTCTCACGTAAGAAACCGACTGGAATGGACCGACCTTGGGACCGGACTTGCAAGGTCGGTCGGCCCTAGAATTTTCACGCAATGTAGCTTACTGACTTGGACCGAACTTGCGACCGGACTTGCAAGTTCGGTCGAGTCAAAGCAAAAAAAAAAGAGTATTTTTACTATATGATTATAGCAATTATATATATATGATATATATATATATATATATATATATATATATATATATATATATATATATATATGCCTATATACACATATGCATATATATGTAGTAGTACACTATAAATGAAGTAGTAAAGGTAAGAAAGTAAAAATAAGAGGTAATGAGAAAAGAAAGGGGTGTAATAATCAAGTATGAATGTAAAGGAGTAGTAAGTATACATTGAAAGTAACAATGAAGGAGTAAGTTAGATCAATAATAGATCATTGATCATACTACCTCATGTATGTATAGGAATCAAATAGTTGATCATCAAAGGACCGGTAGTACGAATACGACGGTGAACGGTATGATTTCTTCATGCTCTGTATCCTAACCTGGTTACCCCGATTTGTGTGCTTATGTGATCACCAATAAGATAAATTCACGAATCGGACTTTTATTGCACTTAATTGTGTTTGAACTATTTTGTTCTTGATTGTATCTTCTTGAACATTTAGTTTGTATAATTCATGAAACGTATGAATGAGAATGAAGGGTATGTGTATGTAATGTGTACATGTGTATTGTATGGATGTATGGGAATGAAGTACCGACTTCTACTAATTCCTAACAATCTAACTCCTAACATGAGTAATGAGTAAATGGAATGAGTAGAAGTCCGATATAGTTTCGGCCACGTGTGAGGATAAGGAAACACAAGAGGTTGGATCCAAATCCTGGCTGTAATCTTTTCCATGGACCAATCCCCTTGAATGGGTAGCATCCTAGATTAGTGGGCCACCCTAAAGCCCGGTGGTGGGATGTAGTAATCCCTGCCCGGAGGTCATACCGACTTGACTTGAGTAAAGTATGTAAGAAGTAAGTATTGTATGTGTATTAGCCTTGACTATTGTAAGTCATTGACTGGGAGTAAAAGAGTATTGAACACCCGACTAACCCGGGTGTGTAAAGAAGCTAACAAGCCTTCTGTGTGAATTGGAGAAGTGTATCTCCGTATTACGTATCGAGTATGTAATGAGTATGTATTGTGTATGTGTATTCTGAAAGACGGTAAGTAAGTATTGGTTGACTTGTATTGTTTTCCAAGCATGTATTGTACTGTACGTATGTATGTATACCTTGTGTAGTATTGTAGTATCGTGAATGAAAGCATGTGTGTACGTATGTATGTATTGTAAAATGAATTGCATGTATTTGACCAAATGGTCGGCGTACCCTCGCTAGTACGCGGGGTATGCAGTTATCATATTCAGCGTAAGCTGACCCCCTAGGGGGAACGTTTTTAGTATGTAGGCACCCGAAGCGGATGTGGTCAAGGTGAAAGACCGGAGGCTACACTTGGATAAGTAGAAGTAGAATGTAGAAGTGTACGAAGTGGCACACCCCTTGTACTTAGAAAGTAAGTAGTTGCAAGGAATGGGTAGTGGTCAGACTCTTAATGAGTATGCATTGAATTGAAGAGGTATCGTATTTGTATTTGGAACTTAGTAAACTCGGTATGTGTAGTGCATTATCTTGTATTGAATTATGGAGTATTGTATTGAATGGAGTATTGTAGTGCTCAGTAAGTAATGGGAGTATGTATTGTATTTGTGAAGTACTCGGATATTCCGGTCCATCAGACCAATGCTGTATGTACGTGACTAACGGCATTGTATCACCCGATGTATGTAAGTATGTATCCGCTGCGTGACTCGGGAAGCACGAGGAGATTGGACGGTAATGATTGTATTAATGCTTGGGGTGTTACAAAGATATTTACTATTATGTATTATTGGGGTAAAGTACCCATGTATATATAGTACAGAGTAGACAGTATTGGAAAGATCTAGAGTACTATAGATATTTACATGTAAATGGACTGGACTACTTTACACTTAAAGACAGGCCCAAAAGGGCCCAGGGGGCTACCGCCCACTATTCCCCCGCGTTCCGAAATCAGTCTCGATTAGAGACATTTGGGAACGAAGATTAAAAAATCGATTCCGTCCTAGGGTTTTTGTGAGGATGTCGGTGATTTGAGCTGATGTTAGTAAGAATTCGATCCGGAGTCCACGGTTGCGAATCAGTTCCCGCACAAAGAAGTAGTCGACGACAACGTGTTTGGCGCGGCTGTGGAAGACCGGATTTGATGCCAGGTAAGTAGCGGCAATGTTGTCGCACTTTAAGATTGGGTTTTTATGCAACTTGACCCCTAATTCCGTGAGCAATTTCTGAATCCACAGTGCCTCCGAAGTTGCAGTGGCAAGGGATTTGAATTCTGCTTCGGTGGAAGACTTCGCCACCGTTCTTTGTTTTCACAAACTCCATGAGATAAGAGCGTTGCCGAGAAAAATCATGAATCCGGCGGTGAGCGTCGATCTGAAGTAGAACCTGCCCAATCGTAGTCGGAGAAGATGGTCAGTTCTCCTAGAGGAGCGGAGGGGAAGAATAACCCTAGATTGAAGGTTCCTTTAAGGTATTGTAAAATCCTCTTTACAGCTGCCCAATGTGTTTCTCCTGGTGTGTGCATATATTGGCTTATTCTGTTTACTGCATAGCTTATATCTGGCTTTGTAAAGGCCAAATATTGTAGACTGCCGATTATACTGCGGAAATCTGAGACATTAGTGTAAGTAGGAGAATCTGTGTCATCTAGGATGTGTGGGTTTATCATTGGGGTAGAGACGGTTTGGAGTTGGCCATTTGGGTGCGGTTGAGGAGGTCCAGTATGTAATGGGATTGGGACAGGGTAAGGCCTAGTTTTGTCCGTGTAGCTGTGATCCTAAGAAAGTAACTAAGAGAACCAAGGTCTTTGAGGGGAAATTCAGATGCCCGAGTGGTAGTGAGTTTATGAATGAGAGAGGGGTTAGAGGTAGTGACCAAAATATCATCTACATAGACAAGTAGGTAGACAATATCAGATCCATCAATGTAGGTGAAAAGGGATGGGTCTGATTGTGAGGCTGTGAATCCAATATGAATCAGATAGTTACTAAGCCTTGCAAACCATGCTCTGGGTGACTGCTTGAGGCCGTATAGGGATTTTTGTAGCTTGCAGACATGATTAGGTAGATGAAGATGAACAAATCCTGTAGGCTGTCTAATATCAACTTCCTCTTCCAGATCACCGTGGAGGAAGGCATTGTCCACGTCTAGTTGCTGTATAGGCTAGTTATTTGCAACAACCATGGCTAGAATAACATGAACTGTTGCAACTTTAACCACAGGACTATAGGTTTCAGAGTAGTCAATCCCTTGAGTTTGACCAAAGCCTTGTGCCACCAGTCTGGCTTTCCTTCTCTCTAGATCACCATTGGCATGCCTCTTTTTCTTAAGTACCCATTTGGTACCCAAAACATTCATAGATGGGTTGTAGGGAACAAGCTGCCATGTGTTATTTTTCTGTAATGCCTTATATTCTACTTCAATAGCCTGTTGCCACTCAGGAAACGTGATAGCTTGTTTAAAGTTTGGGGAGTCAGGGATAGGGGAAGTAGTAGTGGTGTGTGTAACCAAGGGATTGTTCCATCGGTTCTAATTTTGGGTTTGATGGTGTTTGTTTTTGTTCTTGTGACCATAGGGTGTGTAGGGAGAGGAGAGGGTGGCAAGGTTTCTGTAGGAGAGGAAGATGGTGAGGTTTCTATAGCAGAGGGAGGTGATGAGTTTTTTGTAGCAGAGGGAGATGATGAGATTTCTGTAGGGGTGGACATGTCAGTGGATGAAGAAGGAGGACTGCGAGTATGGACTGGAGATCTGGGAATGTTTATAGAAGAGGGAAGAGTTGGTTTGTCTGTGGAGAGTATAGGGATAAGGACATTGGTGACAGTGGAAGGTTCAGAGGTAGGTCTGTCTATGGAGGTTAGAGAGGAGAAGGGAAAGACCGTTTCCTGGAACATAACATCCCTTGAGGTGTATAGTACCTGTGTGGTGAGATCTAGGCAAAGATATCCAGTGGATGAGTCATGGTAACCAAGGAAAACACACTCAACAGATCTGAATGAGAGTTTGTGTGTATTATAGGCCTTAAGTTGGGCCAACAACTGCAGCCAAAAATACGAAGGTGAGTGAGAGTTGGGTGTTTTTTGTGAAGCATGAAAAATGGAGGGAGGAGATCAAGAGCTTTGGTTAGGGTTCTATTCATGAGGTAAACCGCTGTTTTGAAGGCATAGGACCAGTAATGCATAGGCATAGAGGCTTGGGATAGTAGACATTAACCTTTATCCATAACATACCGAATTTTGCTTTCAGCTGAGCCGTTCTGTTGATGTGAATGAGGACATGTATATCTGTGATGAATTCCATTAGTTTGAAAGTAGTTGTCCATGGCTTTAAATTCTCCTCCATTGTCTGTTTGAATTTTCTTAATGGAAGTACCAAACTGAGTTTTAATCATAGTGCAAAAAATAGGCAGAACAATAGCAACATCTGATTTATTTTTAAGTGGATAGATCCACATATATTTGGAAAAGTCATCAACAATCAACATGAAATATCTATAACTGAAATACCCCAAACCTTGATATGTTGTTTAAACATTAAACTATGGTATATTAAGGCTAAAAAGTGCCTTAGAAACATTAGTTGACAATTTAAACCATAGTAAAAACAATAAAGTATCATAAATACAGTTTGAGCAAAAACATGCTCTAAGCTTGGAGTCAACCTTGTTAGGACCCAAAGAGCCTACCAAGACTTAATAATATTCAATTATGATTTGATAAGGCTAATTAAGTCCTTAGGAAACTTTGGTAGACAGTTAAACCAAACAAAACACAAGAAAACACCTTAAAGTCAATTTAGGAAATACTTGCTCTAGACTTGGTGTAACCCTGTAGAAGACCTAAAGGTCATTCCTAGACCTTATTAACATGATAATTAACATTTTAAATCAATAACTAAAGAAACCAAGCTTGAAAACAAGTTAAAACACAAAATGTGCTTTAAGGAGTCTTAAAGCACATTTTTGAAAAATTGTCTTGGAAATGGGTTTTGAGTGGATAAATGTCCATAATTACTCTTTAATCAACATGTGTACACTAGTATCACATTAGGAAGTCTAAATCAATGGGAAATCAAAAATTTCACAATTATGTGCCTTAATTTGTGAATAGTGCTCAAATAGTGCTAGTTTAAGTTATAAGTCAACTAAGTCAAATATTTGGTCAACAAAGACCATAAATATCTCTAATATATAAGGGGGCCACGGTTTAGTGGTGTGAGTCATCACACTTGGCTAGCCAACTAAAGAAAATAAAAGGAATAAAGTAAAAGTTACTTTTGCCTTAAAACATAATATCTCCAAATCTTACCTCTCTCCTCACTTTCCCTTCATTTCTCCTTGCTCCCACCGTCACTTACCTTCATCCTCTCAAGCAAAAACCGTCCTCCTACTGTAGCACCTCATTCTTCACCTTCTTTTACTTGTAACTTATGATTCCATGCTCCAAATTCAATTTCAAGACTACCTTTGTCTTAGTTAGAGTGAGCTCTTCATTTCCCTCTTTTCAAATCATCAAAAGATTCATTTTGGTGCCATGGAGATTCACCATTGAAGGGGCTTGAGCTCATATTTTCATGCCTTGTCATTCTCCTTTGCTTCAAGGTAAGGAAAACCAAAGAAAATCTAAGTTTCCTCTCATTTTTGTATATGTCCGAAAATTCACCTCACAATGGTGCTTTGTCTTGCTTCCTTCATAGCTTAATTCAAACTTCAAAGGACTAGGAGGAGTCCTATCTTGCTACTTAGCCAAGCTCTCTTTCGAATTCCAAAGGTAATCATCAAATTTTGGTGTTTTAAGACACATATGTAAACCTAGGGTTTAACTATTAGTTTGGGTATTAAACATAATGCTCATTACCCTTATATGTGTATTGGTTAGAAGATTGACAAGTGATAAAAGCTCCTTGCCGATTTTCAATCAAGAAAGAACAAGAGAAAACAAGTGAGAAAACTTGGAAAACAAAGAGGTAAATGATCTCTCTTGGTGTGGTTTTATGTACTAGGAAATTGAGCTATATTTGCTTAATAATTAACCTAAAGAGCCAATGGGAAATGAGATAGAAAACTATCCACAAGGTGGACTAAAAGGACATGGGAGCATTGTTGTGTGTATTTTATAGGTTGAAGGCATTATTATGTGGGAAATTCAGTGTTTAAGGTTTATGCAATTTAAGGGCCTAAGTGCCAAGCAATTTAAGTTTGTGCACTATATTTTTGATGTAGTGTTGTCTAAGGTTTAGTTGTGTGTAAAGAACATCTTTTGTGAAGATGGATATCTTTGGTGGTTAAAGGACGAAAAACAATATATTTGTGTGTAAGGAATGTGTATTAAGAGATTTAGTGTTCTTGGTTGTATAATGGTGGAAAAACTATGTGTTTTGGTGTAAGGTGATACAAGAGAAGCTATGGCAAAATTTAGTATAAACAAAGGAGTTTATTATTCTAATGAGATTTGGTGACCTAGATTGTACTAGGAATTGTTAAGTGTTAAGATGATGAAAGAAAGTGAATTAAGGTGTTCTTAAGTGTTAAGATGCCTTGGGCATAGTCTTGGAGATTTAGAGAACTAATGGATGATTTATAGATACACCAAGGTCATGGTGGAGGTGTGGTAAAATCTTGTGCAAAGTTTGGTGAACAATGGAAGCGTAATGCCTTGTGAAGGTTTAATTATGAACTTATGGGAAAGACTTGACGAATGTGTGTAAAGGGGATGAGGGTGATGCAAAATGATGCTTTAGGAGTGGTTACCTTGTTGTGGAAGCACACTTTGGTTAGTGATATTGTAGGCATGATTCACCACTTAGAAATCCTAAGGGAAAATGTTATAAGTGTTAGGAATTGTTGTAAGAAATTGAGTAACAAGTTAGTAATGATTTAGGAAGGTTTAGTGCTTGTTTTAAGGTGTTTAAACATGTAGGAAACATGTGGAATGATTGGGAAAAGATTTGGGTGAATTTGGAGTTCAAAATGAGGAGAAAAACACTTTTTAAAATGGGGTCTGCTGTGGACCGCCCTAGGGACCGCCCCTGTGGGGAGGTCCAGCGCAGGCGAAGTAGTTTCTATTGTGGACCGCCCCTGGGACCGCCCCAGAGGGGCGGTCCAGACCAGAGAAGAAAAAAAATGTGTTTAAGGCTTCTAATGATGGGGGATTGAATGGTAATGGTTTTAGATGATGTTTAGGCCTTGTTTGGTGACATATAATGGCCTTAAAATGTGTAAACAAGAGTTAGGTTGATGTGAGAGTTGTGAACTTAAGATCACAAGCGTAACTTAATTATAATGGGTTGACGGGGTAACTATGGGTGCATTAGACGTTAAGCAATCATGTTACTCCAATGTTAATGAAAGTAATTGTGATGTTACCAGTTGTACGGGATTTGTTCAAGGAACCTAGGAGGACACAATATAGTGGACCGTGGTGAAAGGTATGGTTTTCTTGCAACCTGTGTCCTACCGGATTACACCGGCTTGTATGCCAATGTGTTTTTCTCTGTGTTTGCCACCTTGTAAGATAAAACATGTAATGAGTTTATAGTAATTCGTTTATGTGGCGTGTTCAATTCCGATACCGTTTAACCTCGAAAGTGTTAAACCTTAGCTAACCAAACCTAGGATCACATAAGAGATCGGTATTCGGATTAACGACCCAAACCATGGGAACGTTCTAACCACGGCTATGCGTGAGTTAATTGTGCGATGTTTGTTTGTGTTAGTATGTTCACTACCCTTGTGTGTGTCTAACTAGACCTTACCACCTAAGTGTGAATTAATGTGCTAAGTCCAATAATGAGACTTCTAACAAGTGCTAACCGGGGGGTGAGGAATCCGGTTGTTCCGGTCGCGCGTTGTTTGGGAGTGGGTATCCATCCTTGATTTACCTTCCTCTCTGTTATGGTTGCTTTCCTTCTTAGGTTACGATCTCCCACTAGCTTACTCCAAAGCTTACCTATTCTGACTTATGATCGGTCTAGGGGGAACATGTGTTTGTGTGGTGTGTTCGGGTCACTATATCCGATCCATCTTTAAGTTAAGTTACTCGTCCGACTATCAGGATGGTAATGAGTGTGGTATAACGAGCTTAACATGAGGGTGATATCATTCTCTAGGCTTACAAGTGAACTAACTATGTTTGGGTCGGTTCCTAAAGAGAACCGTTCCCGTTATGTTATGTGTTATTTTTGTACTGCAATTCTTATTGCGATGTTATGTTATATGTATGTTGAAACGTGAAATGTGCTGTTATGTGGAGTATGCGGATCATGGATATGAATCCAGGTTATTATAAGACGAATTTGTGTATAACCCGACTAGTGGGTAGTGTCGTCTATTATGGAAATAGCTCCATTAGAGGAGAACCCCTCTAGGGTTAAAGAACCCAATGAGTGATTTATCAAGTATAGATGTGTTGACTATTTCGTTGAGCCCCATTGTTGTGGGTATGTAATGTGTTATGTGTTTATAGTTCACCTGCAAGATTTAAATATAACCAACCGCATGCTTAGACGACAATTAGTTGTGCGTGGCCCGGTAGTATGCGGGCTGCGGGATTACCATACCAGCAAAGGTGCTGAGCCCCCTGGGGGGCCACCCTTTCTTTCCTTTTCTATTTCAGGTACAAGGAGCTGGAGACCGTTCGAGAGTAGGACGGGGTAGTTGTCTTTACATGGTAGTTATTTAATTGAGTATGTGTTGTAGGTGTAGTAAGACCGAAACTGTTATCGGCATTAGTTTGTAAATACTTGGTACAGTTGGAATGTAAATGTATAATGAATGTTGGTAATGGAAAGAGAATGTAATGTGTAGTTGCTCGGGAATCTGGTCCATCAGACCGATACAATGTATATGTATTAGCCTTGTTAGTCACGTGGGTGGCTAACGATGTGTAACACCAACGAGTTAAGTAATGTGATGATGTATGTTTTCCGCTGCAAATGGTTGTTAAGTGTAATGTGGTTGTTGGAGTGTTACAAAAAGTGGTATCAGAGCGAAGTATCGCTCTGATGACTGAATTACCGAGCTTAGGAAGTACCGAGTTAGGATTTTAGTACTTTGGGTTAAGGGTTAAGTGATAGCGTGAGAGATACGCTAGTTAGGAATTACCAGTGTGTACTGGAAACCTACAATATCCTTCCCGCCCTCCACAATCCCTGTTTTGTAACTTGGGAAGAACGCCAGAGAGATAAAAGTCCTCTCTTACTCGGGAAAACCCCATCTGGCTGTTATTAAGTACCACTAAAGGTACGGAGAACCTGTCATACGGTAGATCCCGAGAAGTGGGAATCCCGGAGACGGTTTCCGTCTGAACAATGTTAACCGCATTTAATAGCGAAGAATGAAGAATCCTGTGTATAGAAGAGTGGAATTTCCGACAACCTGGGTCGACATGTCGAGCAGTCGAGGACAACCAGCTTGAAACGCACTAACCGTGCAACAGGCAAGAAGTGAAGTAATGGAACCCGAGACGCGTGTCTACAGGACCGTGATTATTAAATAATGTCGCCAATGATATACCAACCGACTAATGAACAACAACGTAGTACCCAAACAAGAGACAGATCTCAGTAACCACGACAAATGCGTGGAATGGGCTACGAAGAGGATACAATACTATGTAAAAGGGGACTCCAAGAATGGGGAACACCCCAATTAATGATTATCATGTGAAGACAGTGAGAAGTCACCTAGAGGAATTATTATCAAGACTGTAAGATCAAGTGAGGGCCAACAAGGCCACTGATGACAGTGCGGGCAAAAATGATACCGCAACCGGTGTGTGTGTTGAACCGATAGCTAGTTAGCATGGCGCACTTGCCATTGCAAGTGCTGCTATAACAGGGTTGTCGGGAAAGTTTTAACAACTACAAAGTACTTGGTAAAGTACCACGAAGTTAAGTGTGATCATCATAACTGTGGAAGGGCTTAACAGCCTAACCTTTGTAATTGGAAGTACACCAGTCAGCAAGAAGCTAGATTTGGTTAAGGCAAGAAGACGTTGTGAACCACGAGAATTTTTCTTTCAAACTCAGATTTATTCCAAACTCTTTTCTTTCAAAACCAAATTTTCTTTCAAACCCATACTCATTTTCTACCTTCTTTTAAAAACCAAACCAGAGGACCTACACCGGCCTCAGTGCCACACGGTAGGTAAGTTATACCCAGTTTACTTTTGAATAACCGGAAAGGAAACCGGTAAACCCAAGGGTAACAACCCGAGGGAATGGATTGAGTTCATGGTAATACAACAGTGGATAGACTTTCCCTGATTAAGTTCGGGAAGCACAGAATGCATATTGTCACAGGACAATATAAGGGAGTTGACAACATAATACTTCACCTAGGCGTGTGACGGACACTACGAGTGTACCAACTGAAATGTGGGACGACCGCACTCCGATAGGAGCTTGTGGGCCTGACAGACCTACTGATGGGTTAGTCGGGTAAGTAGTAATGTATCAGTATGTTACCCCACATATGTATACGTGTAAAGTCCGGAACACGGGAAGTAGTCGACTCCATACTACGGTCAGCAGTGAAAGTCAAGCAAGGGAAAAGGGTTACCAAAAAAAATGGTTGGAATAAAAGAACTCAATTAAGTTGACAAGACTAAATGAATTAGTGAATTCGTTTCAAGGAAATGTTTAAGAGTCAGGGAATACGAAGTGCACTGACTATTCTGTAAAGACATCGCATATGTCTTAAGGATCCTCAGGGATAAACATGATAGCTGGAACGGTGACCCAACCTGTACGTGGCAAGGCAGAAGCCTAATTTGGGCACGTTAATGTGCAATAAACGAGATGAAACTCCCGGAATGATCACCTAGACTACCGGGGAGTATTGACCTTCACAGAAAAGGATAGTAAACCCAGCTAAATGTACCCATAAGTGCAAACCGGATGTAATGGCATACCTTGGCAACACCCAGGAGCAATCCTTGAGGGGTGTTTGAATCAACAATTGTTGATTGAAACAATGTGACAGAAACGCAAGAGTTGAAACAATTACTCGGTTTAAACACCGAAGGGAACCCACTTAACAGTAGGACCCTAAGTTGCCAAGAGATAACTTGGAAGGAATCTTGATGCAACGACCTTGTCGTGGAGTCAATACAACCTCCAAATCATGAAATGTTGTACAGAGAAGTAAATGAGTGTGAACAGCCTATGATGAGTAGAGCTCGAGGCAGTAAGGCTTATAAGCCACAAGTAATACGTGTTAAGTACATTTTATTGATTACGAAAGTTTATGTTATACAAGTGAATAGAGCGGAGAACGAACCACTACTTTAAGAGTGGGGATACCTCTCGATATTGCGAGACCGGAAGAGTAATAAGTCTAATAGCAACCACCATAGGTGTGTGATGCTAAATGTGTAGTGAACAACGCTCAAGGAGCATAAAGACTCGAAGAATAGCATATTCAACAATCAGCCAAATAAGTGGCGAAACCCAGTGTAATGGCGGAAGCTAATATAATAGTGGATGCAGTGTAAGTTGATGTTGTATAATGAGTAAGGATACAGTGCGCAATAAGCGACTATTGTATAAGTATTGTTAAATTATAAAATGGTGAATGAGCAGAGTTATGAGTTAAACCCAGTGGAGATACAACAGTAAGTGTTAACAAATGAACCAGGCAGTAAGCCAGTAGCCAGTATTACGAAATAAAAATCTCAGTGAAACACAGTGTGAATTCCATTGCAATCGCATAAGAGCTTTACTGCCAAGAGTTTACGCCTCTGCACTCTGTAAGACTGAGTGTTTTGGTATTGCACTTGTGCAGTAATGATCGAGTGAGATAGCTAGGAATTGGGAAAATGTTAAATGTGGTGGAAGTAGAAACAACTTATAACGCTATAAGGACCAAGGCATAGGAAATGCAAGGTCGTACCAATGAAAGGATACATGTACAAAACCAGATGTGGAGACATGTTTAGCAATAAATGATTGCAATAACACGGAATACCAAATATCAGTATGGAATATACCTCAAGTGCAGGGAAAACTGAGAGAGCACTACACATTAGGTAGTGGCTCAACCTCAACCGACAGTAAGTCGGAAGGAATCAAGTCAATCATTGTAAAATACATTGCAGTATACACAGTAAATTATTATGGAAGTGGATAGAAAGTTTGTAACTCACCGAATTCGCTCACGGTAAGAGATACCGAGCATCGGTTGAGAAACCATTATTACCAAGATAAAGGTGATAAATGGGAGATTGTACAATACAGTAAGAAGAACGAACGGGGCAAGCTAAGCTCTAAAGTTAACAGAGTTGCGCAGTAGAGGCCAGTGAACCCATGCTTCAGATACCATTGTGCATAGTGAATACGAATAAATGGCTAATTATTAATGCCTAGAAGCCTAACAGGCCAGAATCGAAATCAGTTAAGAGTTAAAGCAAACTCCAATGAGAATTCTTGGTTTAGAGACTAAACCGCCAATATGGTTAAGGCCCTCTAACTAGAAACACATTGTATAACAGACCGCGTGCAAGTTAAAATACTTCACGACGGCAGAACATTTTAAGCCAATGTTCAGTGATTGATTACGTGGGCGTAATCCCTTTTAAGGGGGGTAGAGCGCAAAACCGCTTAGTGTGTTTACCGTACAAGTGTACGTGAACTATGGTGTGCATAGCACAAAATAATTTTGTTTGGATGATTGGTGCGTGTGTTACATAAACATACATTCATTCATGGTTTAATTGTGGTAATTTTGCATAGAAGATGCGAATACCATTGTGATAAGTGTGTATCCATTTGTTAACTGTTGTGTGTGAGAGTACAAGTGGAAGGGAGTAAAGAAACCCGAGGAAATAAACCCCGACAGTATATTTTCGTTTAATACTAAATGTATTACCGTGTATTGTATTTTGATAAAAGTATGTATATATACAGTATTGTGAGTTATGAAGGGGTATGATTCTTGAAGCTCCATATAAGTGGTCATAAATAACCACGCTAAGAAAAGATGCAAAGAGCATAAATTGGACTTGGAGTTGTAGGTAGTTTTCAAAAGGATTTTCAATTGGTATTTCCAAACTTTAGATAGATACTTTAAATAGGGAAAGCTCTTCTACTTAACCTCGTAAGAATATTTTTGTAGTACTTGCTCACGAGCCGAGGACGTATGAGCCTTTGTCTTCGGACTGGTGCATGAGAAGTATATATGTTAAAAATTAAGTGAATGTTTTGATCTCCCAAGGGAACGGGGACCAGAAGGTGTCTATCGTGACCGGGTTCCGCGGGATCACAGTTTATAAAAAGATATTTTTGGTTGCTATACATGCTAAGACTTGTTGTGTGGTATGTGTAATAAATATTATTTTGACCTTGAGTCCTAATGTGGTTGAGTTCCAAAAGTTGTTATGTTACCCAGACCTATGTGTCTAAATGTTGTTATGTTACCCAGACCTGATAGTCTAAGGGTTGTTATGTAAGTACAAATGTTGTTAAGGTACCCAGACCGTTAAGTCCGAGGTTATCATGTAAGTGTGTTATGTTATGTATGGATGTGTATATGTTACCCGGACCGTTAAGTTCGAGGGTGTGATGTAAAGTATGTTTGGTTACGAAAGTTTTATTTTGCATGTAATCCCCGTGTTCTAATCCAAATGATGCGTGGGAAGTGTGAACTTCGAGGACAAAGTTCTTTTAAGGTCGGTAGATTGAAATACCCTAAACCTTGATATGTTGTTTAAACATTAAACTATGGTATATTAAGGCTAAAAAGTGCCTTAGAAACATTAGTGAACAATTTAAACCATAGTAAAAACAATAAAGTACCATAAATACAGTTTGAGCAAAAACATGCTCTAAGCTTGGAGTGAACTTGGTTAGGACCCAAAGAGCCTACCAAGACTTAATAATATTCAATTATGATTTGATAAGGCTAATTAAGTCCTTAGGAAACTTTGGTAGACAGTTAAACCAAACAAAACACAAGAAAACACCTTAAAGTCAATTTAAGCAAATACTTGCTCTAGACTTGGTGTAACCTTGTAGAAGACCTAAAGGTCATTCCTAGACCTTATTAACATGCTAATGAACATTTTAAATCAATTACTAAAGAAAACCAAGCTTGAAAACAAGTTAAAACACAAAATGTGCACATTTTTGAAAAATTGTCTTCGAAATGGGTTTTGAGTGGCTAAATGTCCATCATTACTCTTTAATCAACATGTGTACAACTTAGTATCACATTAGGAAGTCTAAATCAATGGGAAATCAAAAATTTCACAATTATGTGCCTTAATTTGTGAATAGTGCTCAAATAGTGCAAGTTTAAGTTATAAGTCAACATAAGTCAAATATTTGGTCAACAAAGACCATAAATATCTCTAATATATAAGGGGGCCACGGTTTTAGTGGTGTGAGTCATCACACTTGGCTAGCCAACTAAAGAAAATAAAAGGAAATAAAGTAAAAGTTACTTTTTGCCTTAAAACATAAATATCTCCAAATCTTACCTCTCTCCTCACTTTCCCTTAATTTCTCCTTGCTCCCACCATCACTTACCTTCATCCTCTCAAGCAAAAACCGTCCTCCTACTGTAGCACCTCATTCTTCACCTTCTTTTACTTGTAACTTATGATTCCATGCTCCAAATTCAATTTCAAGACTACCTTTGTCTTAGTCAGAGTGATCTCTTCATTTCCCTCTTTTCAAATCATCAAAAGCTTCATTTTGGTGCCATGGAGATTCACCATTGAAGGAGCTTGAGCTCATATTTTCATGCCTTGTCATTCTCCTTTGCTTCAAGGTAAGGAAAACCAAAGAAAATCTAAGTTTCCTCTCATTTTTGTATATGTCTGAAAATTCACCACAATGGTGCTTTGTCTTGCTTCCTTCATAGCTTAATTCAAACTTCAAAGGACTAGGAGGAGTCCTATCTTGCTACTTAGCCAAGCTCTCTTTCGAATTCCAAAGGTAATCATCAAATTTTGGTGTTTTAAGACACATATGTAAACCTAGGGTTTAACTATGAGTTTGGGTATTAAACTTAATGCTCATTACCCTTATATGTGTATTGGTTAGAAGATTGACAAGTGATAAAAGCTCCTTGCCGATTTTCAATCAAGAAAGAACAAGAGAAAACAAGTGAGAAAACTTGGAAAACAAAGAGGTAAATGATCTCTCTTGGTGTGGTTTTATGTACTAGGAAATTGAGCTATATTTGCTTAATAATTAACCTAAAGAGCCAATGGGAAATGAGATAGAAAACTATCCACAAGGTGGACTAAAAGGACATGGGAGCATTGTTGTGTATATTTACAGGTTGAAGGCATTATTATGTGGGAAATTCAGTGTTTAAGGTTTATGCAATTTAAGGGCCTAAGTGCCAAGCAATTTAAGTTTGTGCACTATATTTTGATGTAGTGTTGTCTAAAGGTTTAGTTGTGTGTAAAGAACATCTCTTGTGAAGATGGATATATTTGGTGGTTAAAGGACGAAAAACAATATGTTTGTGTGTAAGGAATGTATATTAAGAGATTTAGTGTTCTTGGTTGTATAATGGTGGAAAAACTATGTGTTTTGGTGTAAGGTGAAACAAGAGAAGCTATGGCAAAATTTAGTTGATAAACAAAGGAGTTTATGTATTCTAATGAGATTTGGTGACCTAGATTGTACTAGGAATTGTTAAGTGTTAAGATGATGAAAGAAAGTGAATTAAGGTGTTCTTAAGTGTTAAGATGCCTTGGGCATAGTCTTGGAGATTTAGAGAACTAATGGATGATTTCTAGATACACCAAGGTCATGGTGGAGGTGTGGTAAAGTCTTGTGCAAAGTTTGGTGAATAATGGAAGCGTAATGCCTTGTGAAGGTTTAATTATG